>APFE031016744.1:4465-27445 GCA_000404065.3 Pinus taeda | reverse complement strand
ATATATATTATTATTATTATTATTACAATAGTTTAGTTAAGTTAAAAGATCAAATAATACAACTTATCAAGAATGGAAAAATATTTTGTAAAATGGGAAATATGTAGTTTTTGAGATATCCTTATAAATGAATTTAAAATCAAGTGATATCATGTTATATCTTCCTTATTCTAGGGGAAGAATGACATATTTTTGGGACATTAATGTTGTTAAAGATTGCAAAGGCAAAAGATAGAGAAAAGAATAAATTCAAAATTTGCAATTGAAACAAACTTAATATTCACGTTATTTAGTAACTATTAACTAAGATTTTATAAGAGACAAGTAGTCATAAATGAATAAACTTGAACTCAACTATAATTCAATTAAATTAGAGTAAGCTCAAAATAACTATGAATCCTAGATTGATAGTTAGGATATTTAGGAGACATGAACATGTGGTTAGAATTATTTTCTCTAACACTCCTCCTTTATTATAGCTACAAACATTTAAACTAAGAGGCCTATTGGTCTGAGTCTGCGCTAGACTTATAATTCAAAAAATTGACATTAGCTAGATTTCCTTCTATTCTTCCTTTCTTACTGATCTTGTATCCTATGAATTGCTTCAGTTTTGTCTTTTAATTGTTGGCTTCAAATTTTATTTTCTCCATCTGCTAGTGCAACTCTTCCATTATTCCAATGTGTCTATGCATATCATCTATTTCTTCAAAAAAACATTTGTATGTGGACTCTTCCTACATATCATGTTCAATTACATGCTCTTCATCACTAATATTTTGATAATCGTGTTGCTACAACATAACATGACAATATAATTTTAGTAAACAAGATCATTATAGTAAACAAAAAAATTGCATTACTCTCTATTGTATCTTCGTTCAATCATCTAAAGATTCAATGGGAGTCAAGTCCTTAGCGCTCAACCCTGGCATTTCGTTTTGTAGCAACATTTGAATTTATTTCTCCATTCAGCGTAAGTAGACATTCTGGTGGTACTGTTGAACTTATACAACCTGGATCTCCCTTTGAATATTAAGATAACTCCCACACAACATTTCTTTCTAATTATGATAAAGCCCCACCTTAAATCACATTCAGCCTAAGTCGTTATTGGTTTTTTTTTTGTTTAGGAATGGCCATCGTTGACATAAAAACTTATTGATTACGCTTAACTTAAATGGTCACTCGTTATTCTGGGACCTGCACTAGTTGTGCAAAGGAAACCATAATTACATCCTAAATATGAGCAAGAAAGAAAGAAAGAAAATTTAAACGTCCACAAGGTTAAAGATAGCCTATGGGAACTCTTTTACAGTCCAAAACTTGAAAAAAAAAGTATGCACCTCAAGAGATTTAATCCTCTTCAAAATGGATCTATATTGGTTCTATATATGAATAAAGCATGTGTAACTTTTCATTTTTTAAACTATGTTTTTGAATGCATAAATGGATACAATGGATTGTAATTTTACTTGGACACTTAGATTGTGTAATCTACAACACATAAATTTGAAATTTTAACAAATCTTTGCTAGGAAAAATTTAAATTTAAATTTAAAATTGCAATTAGTGGATCCAAATTCATTTAAATTTTTTGAAAGAAGATACCTACACTTCTAACACAAAACCCCTTTATTATGTTCATTATAGAACATCATGGAATCTAAAGTTCACTCCAATGAAATATGCTCTTTATTTAATGTCATTATCCACAAACACTAAGTTTAGTCATTTCTTGTGTGTAATTACAATTTTGGTGCACTAGTGCCCACAAGGACCTAGGGTAATGTTTCTCCACATTACCTTGCATGTTATATCTTGTATATAATATGTATATATGATTTTGAAATTGTGGTATGATTGGAAAGAAATGATTTAACGAGGTGGTTCGAGTAGCATGACAGGCATCAACACAAGTGTGAGACTATTGGAAGCCTAAACACGTTTACTCCCCTTCATCCTCCACCCTTTAGGTTCTTATCTTTCCTTTGCCCCAAGATTTTTTGTAGTAACATCATGGGCATGTTCAATTCCATCGGTGTATCTTTGCATGTTGAGGGGAAATTGCTAGTTTCTATATTGTTTTCTCACTTTGTTCTACTTTTCCTAAAGCAATTATTTTACATAATTTATATGTGGTTTTTTAATGTGCACTCTTTCCCCATAATTTTATATTTGTTTTTATCACATTTTCTTTGATGATATTTAGTATTTTGATAAACCATTATTTTTTTTTCCTTTTTTGTGATATCAAATTTGAATTATCCTAAGTTTTTTTAAACTATTACTATAGTAGATTAGAATTTGGCTTAGCATTGAAACTATTTATTTAAAACATTGGAATATTAAATTTTTTACAATAAGTATACAAAGATATCTTTAGATTTTGTTTCAACACTTCTCATGTATTGAATACCGTATTGTTTCACATCTCAAATACCATGCCAATGTTGATTCAAGGATGCCTTTTAACATGGCTCATTTATTCCTTTTATTGATTAAATCTATTTGATCACATGATGTGTTGAAGAAACATGAGTAATTCCATGTATTTGATTACATCGTGACTATGAGAGAAACACGAGAGAAATTGATTCACCTAAATTCATTTAAGCATTCAATAATGGTAGTTTCATCATCTTTTTGTTGTTCATCTCATTATTATTACATGCTAGGATGTCTAATAAATTTAGTATATCCTTTTGTCTTGTTCCTTGAATTTTTCCTCTAAATTGTTTGTCAAAAGTTTCTCTTCTACATAGAATGGTTCAATCTATCATTCAATCCATTTCATTTCTTTGTTTCCTTGAGCTTATGCTAAAATATAATATTCTTATGATGCATGTGTATATATATATTTTGTAATGGGTGTGTAACACAAATAAATATCAAAGTTCACTCACAAAGATATTTATTACTAATAACTAGTGATATGATTCGCTAAAATTCCTCTCAAATGTTGATTATTAGATAGTCACAACAATTTAAACACCAAAAATTTGATCATTGACTTCTATATTATTGGAGATAAAGTTCATAAAAAATGAGTTTTAACACTCATGGAGTACTGAAATAAAAAAAAGAAATAATGGAACAAACCATAACAACTAACACGACACTTTTGTGAGCATGTTGTCATTGATGTGAAAGAAGGAACATGTGTAAGATATTGAGCAGTTGAACATTGTTGAGTAGGTGTGCAACATGTCATTGATGTCCAAACAAGAGTATGAACATGTATGAAGTGGATGAGAGGATGTAGTGAAGAAACGCTAGCTAACCATATCTCTAGGGTTTGAATTTATGGATGATGGATATATCCCACACTTGATTGGAGATTTTGTGGATGTAAATAACCAAATCAGTCTTGGAGACCCTAACCATTGGCTTCTCCTCATCAAGTTTATTATGTTGGTTTGCAGATAATTTTGTGGGTCCTCATGGTTTGTGACTCTATTCCCAATTGAGGTTGAGGCTGTAGCCTATGGTCGAAAATCCCACATGTGATATTGTTGTATTATTGTGTTAAATAGATGACCCCAAAGTTGCATGATGTGGCATGGTCTTGTTGACTATGTGGCAACAACAAGTGTGATTATGTGCATGAACCTATTCTCAAATTTGACACTGATTCTTATTTCAATTTTCCATTAAATTTATCTAATAATGGCTTGCACTTTATGATATGCCAAGATTCCATACAAAACATAGATTTAGATATATCTATTTTTTCTATATATTGTATTTGTTTCTATCTTCTACACTTCTAGCATAAACACACATTGAATCAAAAATCAACCAATCATCATTAAAATTGTTTGGAATTTTTTTATTTTTGTTACCAGGTGATACTTCACATTGAGTGATGTTCACTATTCTAGGTTGATGGGTTTACTATGGATGTCATGTACAAATGTAGTAAAGCATATGTTTTGTTTACCTGCAAGTTTTACCTTATAAAATAAGTTTATATGTAAACGCACAATTAGGTTAATTTACATGGTCATCCAATCATTAGGGAAGCACCCATCATGATTTTCTTCTTCTTTATTTAGGAGATTCAATAATATAAATGTCATGCTTTTACGCATCCAAAAAGTGAATAATATTTTCTATGGTTATTGAAAAAATTTAATATGTTCTATCGTTAACTTTTGGATCAAATATTCTATGATGAGGTTCATATTTTAATTATTTCAACTAAATAAACAACAAATTATGAGAATAATATAGTATTCTATCTGTATTAGAAAAATATCTTCAAATTATATAACTATGCATCTCATGCATTGGTTACTTTGGAATCTATTGAAAAAAGTGAGCATTTTTGTTCATTATACTTCTACCAAAAGTAATTAATCAACACAACCAAAGTACTAAACTAGAATATCATAATCATTCTTTCAAAACATAACCTTGTACATTGACCACCCAATTTTGGAATTTTTGAAACTAACTTTGTACTTTATAAATGTTGTGTTAAATTTTTGGGAAATAAACTTTACCCTACATTGACAATAGATTGGACAAATGTGAGTTCAAAATTGTTGGATAATCAGGGTATTTGTGTATTAATATTAATTTTCCTTACACGATAATTACTTTCGATATTAGTTTCCATTTTATTATTTTATTTTACTTCATCAAGAAATTATCAAAAGATGAAGATCACAAAACATAAGAAGCACAAGATATAGGCCCCACACCAAGGAAAAACCCCACAACTGTGGAAAACCCAAACAATCATTTTCTTATTGAATCAAGTCAAAATGAGATATCCAACCCAATACCAAGGATTCCTTCAAAAGTTCCACGTCATCCCTCCTCTCAAGTCATAGTCAAATATCGTGAACCTTTTCCTATATTCTCAAGATATAACCTTCCTCAAACATCAGCTACAAGAATATCGACACTCTTACAAGCTTTAATTCAACTCAGATTTTAGGCCTTCACAAAATTGTAGGATGCTTCAGACTTCCTCCCCCCTGTCACAAAATTACAGGAAACTTTCACATGTGAAAGGTAAGTATAGAATTTTGGTCTTCCTCTAATTTTAGTGTTTTCCTTCTTCTTGAAAATTTGTCTAGTATATTCTTTGATCTGCTTCAGAGATCTAACTATTTCTTATTTCTTATGCTTTCTCCAAAAGAGATTGAGTTGTTCTCTACATATAGTTTTCCATGAGGTTCCAAAACGCTAGACAAGTCGACTTGACTGATAGAGGGCCAACGTACGCTTTCAGACTAATGTTAATTGACAAAAATAAAAATAAAGGTTCTATTTTTTCAAATGTCAAATTACATGAATTAAATACATTTTTCATTGACTCTTTTAACTTCTCAAGCATGAAGAAAATGCTTGATAAAAAAATAAAAATATATTTTAATAAAAAATATATTTCATTATGAATACTGACACTAATTATATTCTCCAACGCTCCCCCTTAACTAGGGAGGTATTCATAATGACTCAACAAGTTCTCAAGTTGAAATATTCACATAACAAGGGATCCAGATTGATACTAATAAAAGTATCTTCATAGTCAGTATTGCCACATTACCAAGGCATTTATAGTTACACTCTTTCTATAACAATATCATAGCATAATGCTCAGAGGCATTCCCTATAAAACTACACCGCCTCACCAAAGTACATAATCCACCTAGTATATATGAACTATATCATTCATCAAGTTGTTTCCCTCAAGGAAATATTTGTCCATTAGACCATTTTTATCCAAGTTCGTGTACTTGACTTAGGATCTCCGTCCTAATCCATCACAGTACATGACTGAGAAATGTCTATCCAAGATTCTTATCCAATCAATTGTTCTCCTTATCCATGCCCATGTACTTGATTTAGGATATCAGTCCCAATTTGTCACAATACCTTACACATAGAGAACCATACTAATTCAAGTCATCATTCTCCCTATCTAAGATGCATGCATTGGACTTACAACGGCTATTCCTAGCCTAGTACATGACACAGGGAGAACTAGTGTCCAACCTTACTCCTTTTCAACCTTATAGGACAAATCCATTCTAACTCCCTCTAAAACAAGGGGAATTTCATCAAGAATCCTCAAACTGTGATAAAATTACTTATACTTCCCTTACATTAGCTTCCTTATCTAGCCCTCTTATCACTAAGTTTTTTTATCTTGCAAATTCTCGAACTAGGGCTCCAAATCTTCCTCCTAACAATATATGATTTTGTAGTTGAGTTATTTACCAACTGCATCCTAAACTATGTTCAAGACTGTTTCCTACAATTCATTGCTTCTTGCACTGCTTCTTTCCTTGAATATAATTTGTCATGGAATTCCTTTAGCTAATTAATTATCACAAGGTTACCAAATCCATTGTTTGGTGCAACTTCACTGATAATTCCAACCAGTCTCTATTAGTCAACTCAACTTCATAGTTACGAATAAATCTACCCTCTAAATGTTAATCTCAACTTTCTAAGAATAGATAACTCTTAAGGCCTTCAGCTAAACCTTATCGTGAATCCTTTGCCTATGATTCTCTTAGATAACTATTATTAGCCCTATAATTGTCCTATTGTTACTTCAAATTGGTAGTCGTTAGGGTAAAAATTAATGTTCCTTTCAATAGTGACTTAGCTTCCCCAACATCACTAACATAAGGTCCTCCAAACACAATGCACTTGATAGTGAATGTCCATTGCTTCACTATCATTAGGGTTTTCATAAATCTTCCCATACAATCCAGAACCCACTATTTTATTTATTGTAAAAAGAGCCTTTTCGATCATTGATCTGAGCCTACTATTATCCCTATCTAGGGTCTATTCATACCCACAAAGCAACATATATAAAGATCATCAAGGGACCTTCTTCCCAAGTAGTTTACATAGGAAAATGTGACCTAGTTTTTGGAAACCCTACTAGATAACTTGTCCTCCAAAATAGGCCCTTATTTTAATCTAAAATAACATAGAATTTTTGTCCCTCCTAGGCTATGAGAATATTCCTTCTAGCCTTCCAGAGCTTTGCCAAATATCCTTCAAATGTTAGTCCCTGGAGCTCAAATCCCAACCTCTCCTTTCAGACCTATAGTCCTCTAAAAATATGCAATTAGGGCTCCAAGGGCACCTTCTTGCTGTGCTCCACAATATATCCAACAAAACTCTGTCAAAACAAGGAAAAGCATCCACAACCAAAAGATCAGTATGAGAGAACTACACACCTTGTTTAAGATTTTCTTTTAGCTCTCAATCAACTTAACTCTTTGCACCTCAACTATAATTTCTTCTCTACTAATTAGGGCTTCTACAAATATTATTGCAACCCCACAAACCTAGGTGTAATGTCTCTAAAACATTGTGGTTTCCCTCCTATAATAAGCCCCTCCACTTCCATATTCCTTGTGTTGTTTCTAGCCCATTTTTTTTCTTTTCATCTCTCTAAAATGATTCCTACAAGACATACTTTGTACCTAGGGCATACTTAGAAGGTTTCATACTTGTTTCAAAAGAGAGCCACCATAAACTTTTCCACATAACTGCCCATAAGACCATTCTCCTCCATGTTTCCTTCTTTTTCTAACTTCAACCTCTTGTCACAAAAGAAAATAATCCAAAACAAACCTTCCTTCCTCATTTGTTTGATGTTCCTTCTAACTTCAACCTATAATCACAAGAGAAATATCCCAAAACAAGCTCCTCTTCCTTTTCACGGCTCTTAGGTCTTTGCTAACTCATACGTAGATGTGCCTTTGGTGCTGGCTCTTTGGATAATTCAGATTAAGGCCTTGATAGTACCCCATTTTTACATTCAAACATGGTATACATGTAGACTACATCTCAACCTCAGAAAGAGTTTGTATAATTAACATCATGGTTATGTCAATGAAAGTAACCCACATATTACTGCCATAGCAATTTGGATCATCAAAGTTAGAGTAGCATCAAATCATAGACATGTATTGAGTTTGGGAGAGACAACGCATATCATTATTATTTTTGCACATTGTAGTAGCTCAGATGGATGTATCAACGCATGAAGAGCGTGCTTGATAAAATAATTAAAATAAATTTATTAATAAACATCTTTCATTATAAATATTGATAATAGTTACATTCTGCAACAAAATTTAACTCAATCAGGTTAAATGTTATCTATATACTACTCTTATTATATTAATATTCCTTGAAATTCCCATAAAGTTCTTTAGAATATTGTTAAAATGGGGTGTGGACATGAATTCTCATTGGTAGTAGTTGACAAGTATGAATAAATGGAGTAATTAGTCCACTATAAAAAAACTATTGCCAATCTAATAGCAACATAGTAGTTTTTATAATACATATGGATACATTTTCGATTGCTAAAGGTAGTTATGGGGAATGATGTAAGTTAAGTTATAATAAGTTATTTTCCTTTAACCATATTAACATGAGAAAATAGAAATAGTGGAAAAATATATATTTATTTACAGAGGAATTTTATAGGACACATCTTAATATTTGGGATATATTACCCACCAATTTGGTAACCCCTACGACAAAGCTTGTCTCCTCTTTGGTGAGCCAACTAGTCGATAGCCGCATGATTATCCATAGATAACTTGCCTCAAATCTCCCCACTTTTACTCTGACTCGACCCTATCTCCCATTTAGAATAATTCTTGAATGAAGGCGGGTCATCTATCAAAAGGTACGCTAACCATTTCTATACTCATGTTCTTTCATTTAATGTTAGGAGCATTCGAATAGGGTCACCAATTGAGTTTGGTGACTAACTACTTGTGGTTTATCCTTGTTCCCACACTTCACCTAGGAGGCTATCTTTCTCCCTATTCCTATGTGACCTTACCTAAATCCTTTTACTCCCAATGTTTAGAAACGAGACTAAGAGGAGGCATCAATTGACGTAGTGTACCCAAGGTAATCTATAATTTTCACTTTAGATTTGTCCTTGTATCCACTTTCATTATTTTCTTTGATTGTCATCTGTCACTAGTATTGGCACCCTTTATCCAAATATATAATTTAGGGCTTAGAAAATTTTCCCTAAGTGGTTGATGCAACTAAAATAAATATAAAATCATAAAAAATAAAAATTGAAAGAAAACGAAAAATGGAAATGATGGTTCTCACTATAAGAAGCACATGGGAAAAATTCTAGCCTAAGCTCTACACATCTGATTAGCCATTGTTGGAATAGACAAATATTAGACTCTTTAAATCACATATTCCTCCATGTTGGAATTAGTTTGGAAGGTTGATCACCCTTTTAAGCATACTTCTTCCAATGTTTTTTATAAAATAATTAGAAATCTAGTTAACCTACTAACTGTGTCCCAATACTTCTAAACCTCCAAAAGTAAAATTTAGATCCTCTTCCCTCCTTACATGAACAAAATGTTTGGATATAGTCTAATTTAAACAAGTTATTCCTATACTCCTTCCCATCCATAAAATAGTTTCCTTGTTCCAAGGTGAACAGGGACGTCCCAATACATGTTACAAAAGCCCTTAAATTAAAAAGGGTAAAATAACATTTCTTTAACCCAAGAGTGCTCCCTCCTAACCTTAGAATGGCATCTATAAAATTGGATTCATAAGTATCAAGTGCTTTTTAATGTTCCCAAGTATTTCCTCCCCATTAGCTATACTTTCTTGCAATATAATGATAGATCCATTTATTGTATCTAGTAGTCTTTTTATGGCCAAGTGTTTTATGGAATTGCCCATACATTGGTGATTTAAGATCAAAAAATAATTTTAAATACTGATATGATATTTGGAAGTGACATTTCTCTTGATTCTCCAATGATTTATCCAATCATTTCCATCTTTATGTCAAGCTTTCTTGAGCCATGAGTGATTTTGACTAGAGTTTGGAGAAATATTGGAACACTTCTCATTTTCTATGAATTTTATCTTATCCTTCTACATTAGTACCTAGTAATAAAGGTCAATGTTTTTATTTTTGTAGCTAAGGGACAAATTTTATCCCATGGACTATATTTGTCATCAAGGAAGACCTCTTCTAGAAATTGGAAAAATTTAATTTGGTTAAGGAAAAATATATTTCTAATATGGAAATTTGCATGTGCACAAAAGAATAGGTCAACCCAAGAGAGAAATTTGACACCATTGAATGGCTTCAAATATAAGTATACTAACCCTTACTTGGAGACAATGATCAAGAATTCTTCTTTTGGCTTGCACAAGTATGAATTTTTTTCACTAGGAATTCATTCGTACAATTCCAAAACTACAGGGTCCAAATCTCACACGTGTGATTAGGGAATTTGGTTCAAAGTCTCAAGGCTTCCATAGCAAAATTTTGGCTACATCCACACACACACACGAGCCTCTACCTATGATCAAAATCTTTCATCTACATCTGTATCTCTCTCTTCATGCAAAAGAGGCCTAGGGTTTCATTTGACAGTTGACTATAGATGTTGACTCTTGATCACATGGTTTTAAATCATAATTTTGTTTAGTATTTTTGTTGGGTTCATCTCCTCGATATTGTTTGGTTGATTTTTGTTGGATATTTTTGTGCTTTAATATTTGGATCATTATACTCTAAAACATAAATGAATTTTCCTGGATCTATGCATTTACAATTAGAGAGAGAAATGATTCATATTATGATTACGCTGATGATTTGATGAAGTATGGCTTGATATTGATTGGAATAGGATAATTCTTGTGATGACAATAGACAAGGTTGTAACTTGGTGTTATCACTTAAAGGAAAGCAGACTATAGGAAAACCTCCAAGGTAACCTCGAACCTCTTTTAGGTTGAAAGTTGGCCCTTCAACCCCAAGAGGGATCTCTCCCTAAAACTCAACTCCTCTAGGTCACTATCGTATTAAGTTTTGCAATTGAGTTATGTGGCTAGATTTAGTTCGTTGGATGAAATCTTGGTTGGTATGTATCTAAAACACACCATTGGTTGTGGTGTGCAGTTTTAACAAATGATTTTATAGAGCTAATGATCAAAAAACAAAAAGTAAGGTAGCAATAAGTCCTTTGATGATTTGAAGAATTTGGAAGAAGAGAACCGAAGAAAACAATATTATAACTAATAGAAGAAGCAATTATTGTTGACTAATAAATTGTGAAATGAGAGCATAAATAATTCCAATTTGAGATACTAAAGTTTCCAGACATGAAGAAGACTTTTCATAAACAAAGAAATAACAGACAAGGAATGACAACACATGATTTTTCTGCAAATGCTCATCAAACTATAATATATTTAATATTTGATTAAATACACTACAATGCTAAATGTTTTTACATGAAAATCCAACCTTTTTCCCTTCTTTAGAAATTGTCTTTATAGAAAAGACAGAACTAACTAGAAACCAGTTTCTAGCAAATATTTGATTACAAAGTCTAAATAATCACAACATACATCTCAAATACATGCATATAAAACTTTCCAATCTTATATACATCTCAATATCATGTTGTTGTCAGAGTCATGGCTGGATATAAGGATCAACAAGTCGAATTTGGAGAGGTGGCATCCAAGTCAACAACTATCCATGGGCTTTTTCCTCATGAAATCCTAAAAAATAGGGTCCAGTGATCCCTTAGAAAATCTGAAACCATGATAGATGTTAGAAAACTAAGAGAGGTTTTTATAAATGTGTTAGTTTTAGACAAAAAAATCCTTAGGTTTTAAAACATTCATTCTCATTTGTCCAAGATGTGATTTTGAAAATAATTACTAAAAGAGGAACGAAAAATATTGAAAAACAACCTTTGAAATATATCTTTCAATATTTAAAACCCTAACATCTGTTAGAAAACCAAGAGAGGTTTTTCTAAATATTTTTCTTCTGGAGAAAAACCTCTTTTTTTTTGTAAAATCAATTCTCATTTGTCTGGAGAACGTGACCAAAATTACTGTGATATATAGGAAAAACAAAGTTTTAAACTGGTAATTTTTACAGAAAACAATTGATAAGCCTGTTGTCAGCAAATTTCTTCAGAAAAATTATCAAAACATTAAAGTGATGATAGCCCCTTTATTGATGATTTCACCATCTATTACAACTAAAATGTTGATATTGAAACTGTCAGCATTTTTTGATATATTTTTTAGAAAAAAGAGTTGGAGTGATAACAACTAGCTCTGTGAGGATGTTGTCGATCATAAATGGCAGAAACAAACCCATAGGCTAGAGGCCTTATCCATTGGATGGATCCCAACCAGTAACCCTATAACCTATAAACTATACCAGACTGAAGTCCATATTGAAAATACAACTAAAAACTATACTTCAACGTGAGAGATGAATTTTTTTATTACAATCGAATCCACACTTGAACTTTGGTTTCACCATGAACACCAATTGCTCAAAACTAAAAATTTAAATTCATTCTTGCCATTTCCTTCTCTAAGTTGAACGATGATATTTTTTTAGGTGAAGTCAATCACCTAGTGCAACCATGCAAACATCTACTCCATTGATTGAAAACCTTGTATGTATTTATTGTAGAGTAAATTGAAAAACCTATTTAATGATAACTCGAAAGCAGATCAGAAATTTGATATTTACAAAATTTGAAAATTTGGGACCATTTTCTTACTCGAAGCCTATTGTGGGAGGACCCTCATTAGAATTGAAATTTATTTTACAATTTTTCCAAATTTTGTCACTCTAATTTGGAAATCCTCAAGCTACGTTTTCTTTTTCAAATACCTCCATTTGATGATTGTCATAGTGCTCAAAAAAACGTTATGGACAATAAAATATTGGTCGCAATACTAATTCTTGATTATCTTCACGTATATTAGAAAAACATGAAAAATACATGTCTTGCAAAGAATGAGTGACTGAGGATGGTTGTTCATATGTTTGAACAAAAACATCATCTTGATTTCCTAAATTTTATGATTTTATATCTTAAAGAGATGTGAGATCTTGAATGATCTCCATTTTGAAAACAATCCACAAGAACTTGCTCTTCTTCCATGACTAAAAGAGGAGTTAAATAATCTATAGAGATAATCACTCACTATCCTTACCCCTTTCTTGGTCACTTAAAGTTTGGACATTTTCATCAACTTCAAGGGAAAAGTTATAATTTTCACATTTAAGATCTTGATCTGCTTCTCTTTTATCTAAGTAGGAAAATTCCATTTGTTGTTGGGATGAATATTCACATAGGGTTATGTAGATTTCCTCTTCCATTAAATCTTCATTACCATGCACATATTCTAGATATTAAATGAAAGTTTCATAGTTTTCAGAAAAATATTCAAATAGAAATAAGAGAGGGTAATTTTCTCTATAATTCTCAAAGAATATTGTGTGGAAATCCTTCAGAGAATACAAGCTACCAGGTTGTATTCTTTCGTACCATGATCTCCCATTTCCTTCTAGTGTAGCCATAAACATCTTCATGAGGCAGTCTTCCGACAAGTAAACTCCTAACTTATGAATATGCAAATGAAATTTAATCAAATGTAAACTAGTATAATCCCTTTCCTGATCATGAAAATTTGGCAGACAAGTCTTCCAATCTGTGTGAGGGATCTAATTTAGAAAACTAGGATTATGGGCATGATTCATAGGATTATAAATTTCAGGAAAGGGATCCATCTTGAGATAGTGGAGTCATCAAATAGTTATTATGACAAATAAGTCTTCGATTAGTGGAGGCGTAATGAAAGTTTTGAGCTCTAGAGTTAGTTGAGAATGGAGTTGTCAAGTGAATTATGTGAAACATTTTTGTGGTTGTCCTCTATTCACCATCAGAGAGTAGACCTAATAATTTTCATTCTCCCAAGGATGATTTGACATGAAATTTTGTGTCCTCAAAAACAATACCAAAATGTTATCACTTAGGGAAAACCTTAGCTAGGATAAAAACCCTAAGGTAAGCTCAAACCTCTTTTAGGATGAAAGATGGCCCTTCCCCACCACTTCTCTTCAATCCGCTCTAAATTCTAATTGACGTGTCAATTCTTGGACTTCCACCTACTGTTGGAATGATTATTTCGAGCACTATACATTGGAGAGGGTTCTACTTTGCATTGAGATATTTTGAGTATTGGAAGATGGATGAAAGCTTCTATGTTCGTTGGTACTCTTTATACAAATAGAACTCTATTTCCAGAAGGTGACTATAGAAAAATCAGGTGGTAAGCCATGGATCAAGTTTGATTAATACTGAGGAGAGAAATAACCACCAGATCACTTCATGTCTAGAACATATCATGACCATCGGATTGTATGTTAAAAAAATACATACTAAAGAAACACACTTTACCTAAGTATATACTAGGCCAAGTTGTACTTAACTATTTCCTATGTGTCGGAATATCCTAACATAAATGATGTAATAATATACTATTTTTGATAATATAGAAAAATAAAATTATAAATTTTTCCTTTTGGTTGAAGATCCAAAAGGAATGTGGAAGCAAACTAGTTTCCCGTCCCTGCAATACACCCAATAATCAAAACTATGATAATATCTGCACACAATTGGTATATTTGTAAATGCCTAGTTGTATTGAATACTGACATAGTGTATAGCATGTTGTAAAGAGGACACTATTTAGTAAATATGTGAAATGCCCAAGTATTTAATATGTAGTTGAATGTTTTGACTATTCAGAAGCCATATGAAATATTAAACATTTTAATAATTTATTATTGTTTTTTCATGTCATATGAGAGTATAAATGTTCTTATAAAACATATTCTATAACCCATGCCTAAAGTTGAAAATCGGTGTGCAGGTAGAACTAGGTTTTACTTTGTAAAAATATATTGTTTGCAAAACTCTATAAATATGATGTTTTTGTTGGAATTGTGATACAAGTGTTGTCCTTGATGGCAAGATGACAGATTATAGTGCAGCAGGTCAGTAGCAAAGAATTGATGATCAGACTACAAAGGATGAAGAAAGATGAGTATATACGCAGGTTCACTATATACCAAGTCGCGTACATAGGTAGGTTATACATAGGTTCACTATGTACCAAGTCACGTATATACGCAAGTTCGCTATATACCAACTAGGGTATACACGCAGGTTATACACGCATGTTATCTATATACAAAGACGTGTACACATGCAGGATTGCTGATCAAAAGTCGCGTATGTGTATTCACGCACTTTCATTCACAAAAAAGTGCGTACATGTGGGAAATCTTATTTTTGGGTCCGTGGTATTTAGACCTATGGTTTTGGTCCTTGGTATTGGTCCAACGTGTTGAACCCAGGTATTAGGTCCCTAGTATTGGTTCTCAATGGTTTTGGACCATGGTATTGGGTAAGGCCTAAGACTATAAAGGAGAAGAAGATAATTAGGCAAATGTATTGAGAAAGTCTGGAATATCTAATGATGTAAGAGATCCAGTATGCAGGTTAGGGGTTCATGATTCTTTGCAAAGGAGGAATCTAAGCAGTTAATGGAGAACAAGATGTAAGGATAGGTAGGGATGTAAATGGCTTGGAATGAATCATCTCTATATGGTTTGATCGTGCTTAATCTAGATCTATATATTGACGCATGTAATGTTCTGTAAATGTTATGATAATGGTATGATCGATGTCTCGAATAGCTAGAAAGTAATGAGAAAATATATGTAGATGTGTACGCATGTTGGATTTTGTGATAGCACATATGTACGCTGGTTTGGTTCGTCATAGTAGCGTATACATTATGATATATGATATTTGAAGTTGCAGTTGGGTCTGGTTATTGTTGTAGAGTTATGTTGTCTGTTTTGTGTTCTAGTAACGGTGTTGTTGACAGGGTTTCAGTGTTTCAGTATTGGGTGATTCAGAGATTATTGATGTAGGTGTAGTTGATGGGTGTATTGCAGTGATGATTAATTTTGTGCTTCAATGATATTGATGGGTCTAGTATGAAAATTGGATGAAACATGGCCTTCAAATTATGATGTTATGCTTCAGGAGTATCCAATATGAAAATGTATGAAATGTGGTCCCTAGAGGATGAGAGAAGATTGTAGGCCGATGCCTACATACTAGTACATCAGCTAGTATAAGAGTAAAGGGGGTGATAGCCCCATTCCAGTAGCAGCTGGAAAATGAAGTAGAGGTTGGAGCAATTCAGCAGGTAGCAGCCTACGTACTAGTAAATGGATCGGCTAGTACAAGAGCTCAGGGGGTTGTAGCTCCCTTCTAGTAGATTCTGGAGAATGAGAGAAGGTTGTAGCCTTCTGCAGGTAGAATCTTACGTACTGGTATAAGACTTCACTAGTATAGAAATATTGTAAAATAACTTTCTTATTAAAGAGAAGATTGAGATGACTTGCAGCAGGTGGTTTTCACCCACATTGGGTTTCCACCTTATATCATGGTGTTCATGTGTGCTTCTTGTGTGTGATGATCTGTTCCACTTTACTGCACCTGTTTACTGTTCATATGGTTAATAAAGTTCTAACGCACTAACTAAAGATCAACAATTTGATGGATTAACTGAATCATAATTTTATTGGATATACGCTAGTTGCATTACACACAGTTGCGTATACATGCAGTTTGCCTTAACTGAAGTAGCCCATATTATTCTAAATATGGAAATGCAAAAGTTTTATTGATTTAATAATACTGATTCACCGCCCCCCCCCCCCCCCCTCTCAGTATTATTTCCAAGTTTTTATATGGAAAATCAGCTGCAACCTCCATATTTTTTTAAATGCATTTTTTCTTTCATGAAAACATAATTCAAGTACATTGCCTTGCGCACTTCATTTTGAAAACATAGTTTTGATTTTCATCCACGCAATACCTTGTTTTTGACTATGTGTTACTCTGAGTTTTAAAATCTATTATTTTTACAGTGTGATATGGGTTTATTTTTTATCATCAACCTTTATGTGATGTGGTCTTATAAAATTTTGTTAAAACTCGAAACACATCCAAAGGTTTGCAATACTCTTTTTTTTACTATGTGTTACTTTGAGCTTTAAACTCTATTATTTTTACCATGTGATATAGGTTTGTTTTTTATCCTCAACCTTTATGTGATGTGGTCTTAGAGAAGATTGTTACAACTTAGAAAGGAGCCAAAGGTTTGCAATACTCTGTTTTTGACTATGTGTTACTTTGAGTTTTAAAATCTATTATTTTTACACTGTGATATAGGTTTTTCTAACCTCAAAATTTATGTGATGTGGTCTTAGAGAATATTGTTACAACTCGAAAAAAAGCCAAAGCTTTTTTTGACTATGTGTTGCTCTGAGTTTTAAACTCTACTTTTTTTACAGTGTGATATAGACTTGTTTTTTCTCCTCAATCTTTATGTGATGTGGTCTTAGAGAAGGTTGTTACAACTTGAAAAAGAGGCAAACATTTGCAATACTCTATGTTTGACTATGTGTTACTCTGAGTTTTAAACACTATTATTTTAATAGTGTGATATAGTTTTGTTTTTTATCCTCAACCTTTATGTCATGTGGTCTTAGAGAAGGTTGTTACAACTCGAAAAAGAGCCAAAGGTTTGTTAGAACCAGATATAGAGAAATTTCTTATGAGTGTCTAATGATAGCTTCGATAACAAGTTGGACACAGAATCTAAATATTTCTCAATTTAATAGAAAGAATTATTATTATTTGGTAATCATAATGAATACATTATTCATTCGTCAAGGTATATATGATTGGTAAAGAATGTGTTCCAAGAATTTGCTGATGTAGCATCTTACAATGCAATGGCACAAGAAAAGAGATATTTCCTAAGAGATAATATGAAGAAAGACTCCAAATCCCTCTCCTACATATTTCAAATAATGCATGCTAGCATTTTTCCAAGGTTGGAGTACCAAAAAAGTCAAATGAACCATGGGACCATGTCCAAACAACTTATGAAGGCATCGAAAAGGTTAAGACAACAAAATTGCAAATGTTAAGAAATGTTTTTAACATTATGTATGAAGGAATCTAAGACAATAGTATCATTCTTTACACATTTTATTGGATTGGTAACTCAAACCAAATCTCATGTTGAGACTCTTGAGGAAAGGAGATTTGTTGAAAATATTTAAAACAAATCAAGCGATGTTTGATTTTATTGTCATGGACATAGAGGAGAAAATAAGGTTATCTCATAGCTTTCAATGCATGAGCTTCATTCCTCACTCATTTCTTGTGAACATAGGTTGAACAATTCAACAAATAATTCATTGGACCATGATTTCAATACGCAAGTTTTAGTTTGTTAAGATAGATGTAGCGGAAGATCTAATTCTAGCGGTAGACGAAGAAGTCCACCAAAAGGTGGAGGAAGGAACTCTTCAAGCTCATGTGGAAGAGGCAACACACAAACTCCAAGTCAATATCCAAGTCATAATCAAGCACAAGGTCATAGGTATGATAAATCTCAAGATCAATCCCATTATTGCAAGAAGTATGGGAATTACACAAGTGAATGGAGAAAGAAACAATACAATATTAGTAAAACAAATGCAAAGTTTATAAAAGAAAATAAAAATCAAGATGTTATGTTTTCAACTTGAAATATAGTATAAGAGAAGAAAAAGGGTGTATGGTTGTAGTATAAGAGAAACGAAAGGGTGTATGGTTTTTAGAATTAGGTTACAACAATCACATGACATGGAACCTATAAGTGTTTTCTAATTTGTATGAATATGTAAAATACAAATTCACATTAAGGACTGATAACAAAGTCTCTATCATGAGTAAAGAAAATTCCAATATTCTAACCAAGAAGGGGGAGAAAAAGTGAATTTAAAATGTGTATTTTATTCTATGTTTAAAGTGAATTTTGATAGGAATTGGAGAACTTATGCAAAAGGGCTATAAAGTATTTTTCAAAAATGGAGAATGCACAATCTACGATAAATTTCCATGTAAACAGTTGATTGCAAAATTTGAAATGACAAATAATCAAATGTTTCCTCTTAGGATTAAAGAACATTGAAAGGGAGAGTTTTATCAAGAAAAACTCCCAATGAACCCACAAGAAGATGAAAGAAGGATGGTAACAACCACATAAACATACTTCCATGAAGAGATAAAAGATGAAAATTGGCTGTGACATCTAAGGTTTGTGTATCTTAACTTTGGAGGTTTAAGCTTACTACACAAACATGTATGGTAAAGGGTTTGTCGCTTATAGAAAAATCAAAGAGACTTTGTAAGGGATGCATCTTGGGAAAACCAACACAAATGTCAATAAGGTCAAACATACTATTTGAAATCATCCATTAATATTTGTGTATACCAATACATACACCATCAATAGGAGGAATTTATTATTCCTTAATATTCATATATGAATACACAAGAAATACATGGGTCTATTTTCGAAGATAGGAAAATGAAGTGTTTGAGCACTTTCGTCAATTAAAGGCTCTTGTTGGAAAACAAAATGGGAAATACACCAAAACTTTGAGAACTGATAGATGTGATGAATATATCTCAAATTAATTCCTATATTTTAGCAAGGAGCATGGAATTCATACAAGATTTAAGAAAAGGTACTCACCTCAACAAAATGGTGTCACTAAAAGGAAAAAAAGAACAATTTTGGAAACAACAACGAGTACATTAAAGGGAAAACATTTTTCAAATGGTTACTAGGCTAAATCTATAGCTTTCACAACTTATATTGTAAATATATGCCCAAATAAAAGTGTAAAGAACATGGTTCTTGAAGAAGCAAGGAATGGAAGAAAACATAGTGTTACTCACATGAGATTATTTGGGTGTGTGGTTTATGCACATGTCTTGAATGAATTAAGAAATAACTTGAATAAGAAGGCATAGAAGTATGTATTTGTGGGTTATAATGCAGATTCTAAGACATATAAGCCATGCAATAAAATAACCAAAAATTTCGTAATTAGCATAGACATACAATTCATTAAAGAGGAAGCATGGTATGGAAGTTTGAAGAAGAAAATTAATGTAAAATAAATTTTACTACAATAAGATAAAAGTTAATAGAAATAAGTAATTTTTCAATGGTGACTCCTCTTACTCTCCTCAAGTGAGAACTTCAACAAGCAATAGGTCAATCTCACATATTCAAGAAGAAACTCCTTGAAGTACACAAAAAAGATTAGAAAAGCCACATTCTCCAAGTACAACTTCAAGTGAAAAATCAAATCCAACATTGGGAAGTTGGACAAGACAAAAGATCAGAAATTTGAGTGATATTTATAAGAAAAATGAGGGTGAAAGTAATGTAGTTCTAAATTTTTTTATTTTTTTATTTTCACATGTATATGATCCAATTAATTTTGATGATACAATTAAGGAGGAAAAATGGGTAGTGGAAATGAATGATGAAATAGAGGGAATAGTGAAGAATGATACAAGGGAGTTAGTAAATCTTCCACAATGAAAAGTAGAAATAATGAAGAATTATACAAGGAAGTTAGTAAATCTTCCACAATGAAAAGAAGAGATACATGTAAATGGGGTCTATGAAAGCAAAATAAATGCACAAGGACAGAAAGAAATAAAGCAAAGATAGTTGTTGAAACATTTTTTCCAATCACAAGAACAAAAATAGAGAGGATAGTTTTATAAATTTTTGTGCAACATAAGTTGAAGGTATATTGAGTGGAGTATAAAAGTAAGAAGTGTATCTGGGGTAGCCACGCAGTTACGAGCTTCAATAGAAAGAAGACCAAAGAAAGCTCTTTATGGGTTGAAGCAAGCACCATGCACATGGTATAACATGATATATTCATACTTGTTGAACAATAGTTTTAGAAAAAATAATGGTAATTCTACCCTCTATATGAACAAAAGTGATGATAAGATTTCAATTTAGTTTTATATTTAGATGACCTAATTTTCATAGGGAGTGACGGTCATCTTATTGCTAAATTCAAAGAAGTCATGAAAGATAAGTTTGAAATGATAGATTTAGATTTGGGATTGTTAAAGTATTTTCCAGGCATAGAGGTAAAGCAAATGGATGATGGAACTTTTATTTCTCCAAAAAGGTATGCATAAGATAGCTTGAAAATGTTTAAAATTAAAAATATTAAGCCTAAGCCAACTCCAACATCCATCATTTTGAAATTGAGGAGAGAATATTGTAGTAACAATGTAAAACCTATCCAAAAATATTCAAAGAAGACAAAACCTAGTGTGTCACACAACCTTCATTATTTCCCATTCACAACTTTACTTTATGATTTGTTATTTTATTTATTTACTATTATCAACTCACTTTTATTGTTTATTATTTTATTTATTTTACTAATATTATCATTTAACCATCATTATTATTTATAACTAAAAGTTTGTCTTTTTGAAATATCGATAAACTTAGAAGAATATTTATTTATGAATTACCTCCATCAAGGTCTTATTTTCCTCATTCTCCACAAAAAGTACGAAAGTATTTTGATAATCTTATTACCCCTACTACTGTGGCTTGAGAGTCTTATTTCAAAATGGATGTGAAGCAATTAACTTCTTCTATATATATCATTAAAATTTGTTTCCTGTATTTCATCTCTCTTGTTAATTATCTATACAAATTTTACATTATTCTGACAATTTGCATATATATGAAAATATGATGTATTTTTCACCTTATTGATGCCATAAGGCATTACTCTTGACCCTCCATTATTTGTCTTTTCCCAGTAGGATATGCCTCTTTCCATATTTTCCTAACATTACGTCATATTTTTGTTCCTCAATCATATAACTAAATCCTTCACTACTTCAGTGGAGTGCTAAGTTATCCTCCACTTCCCTAAGAGTTGTATCATCTTTATTATTTTTGTATCCTCCCATTGTATAATTATGACTTTTTTTTTTATTCATATTTTGGTGAAGTTGCATGGGACTATATTCTTTTAAGATTGCATCACAAGGTTTCCTAACATATTTGATATTACTTATAAAGTCATGATTTGTCAACACTTTTGTATTCAATTTAAAATGGTTTGGTAGTGTCTCTTTTGCTGGGGCTATTTCTAGAATTTATAGATTATGGTTAGACTCCCCTTGAGGATACCCATTAATTAGCCCAAATAATTTCATGAAGGGATGCTTTAGAAATCATGTCACCAATACTCTTTTCAATTTTAGCCTCTTTAAATGAAACATTCCTCCAGGTTGGATATAATTTGGAAGGTTGACTATCCATTAAAATTACTTCTTCCAATATTTTTGTAAAATGATTAGAGATCTAGTTAACTTGCTCAATTAGTCCCAAAACCTTTGAATCCCCCAAACTAAGATTTAAATATCCCCACTGCCATGACTAGACTAGCTTAGAGATAGTTCATTTCAAATAAGTTATCCCAATACTCCACCCTATCCATATCAAGTCAAAATACTGATATATTTTCCTACTTGTATAGTGAATACAGAACTCTCTATAATTGTTTCAAAATCCCTTAAATTAAAACGGGTAAAATAACTTTCCTTTAAACCAGTAATGTTCCATGTTTACCTCCCAATGGCATCTATAAAATTGAATTTGTAGCTAGCAAGAATTTTTTAAATTTCTTAATTATTTTTTTCCCTATTAGTTATAATTTCTTGTAATATCATGATATATCAGTTTATTTTATCTAGTAGTCTCTTAATCTCTGCACTTTTGATAAATTAATCATCCTTTAGTGATCTAGACTCAACAAATTCATTTTTAATATTGATATTATTTTGGAGAGTGGCTTTTTCTCTTTATTTCCCAATAATTTAGTCAATTATTTAGTTCTTTATCTCAATTTTTCTTAAACTATGAAATATTTTATCTAGAGTTTGAAGATATCATAGAAATCTTCTTGTCCTCTATGCCATTAATGTTATTCTTGTACATTAGATACCTGGTAATAGAATAAGATGCCATTTATTTCTTGGCCATTACAACAATATTCTAGATATGAGCTTAACATGTCACTTGGGGAAATTAATTCTCTCTAAGGAGGATAATACTCTTTTCGTTCAACTACTAGAAAAACGTAGTTAACCAAACCCACATATACATTAG
>APFE031016739.1:101147-111921 GCA_000404065.3 Pinus taeda | reverse complement strand
TCACGATTTGATCCTTAATCATAATTCTAAAATCTATCTAAAGGCATGTGTAAAACTATTTGCTCCATTAAAACTTTAGCCAAAACCCCATTCAGTAATGAAAACACCTTTGGGTGCAATCATTACCTTCAGGCACTTTGGTGTAGTGAATAAAGTACAAACATGTAACCTTTTTTTCAATCTACCTTTGGGTCAGACTAACATATCCATGAACTAACGACCAGGCCAGTCAACGGGGGGAGGAGGATCACAGACGGATCGCTCATGTTCCAAGCTCCCGATGCTTTTCTAGACATCGCTAGTCCATGTGTGTTGCAACTTATTTTATACACTACCCTTATGCACCAAACAACTTAGCAGGCGCCAACCCTCCTTTGGGAAAGCTAACACCCACGTCCATTGCCAGCACGTTATTTCAACTTGTCATGAGTCATCCTTGAAATCGTCTCACAGAGAGCGGTTCGTTTGCGAACATCAATGCTTGACTCGTGCGAAAACAACACATGTATACTTAAAAAAAAAAAAAATGTCTTTAGTTAGATTCCAAAATTATGTCTAAAACCTAATCTAGGACGTACCTATAGAATGTACTCGTCCTATATAGAATACAGTATCTTATAACACTTTTAAATTTAATATGTCAACTATATTCATCAAAATAATTATTAGGTTTTAGTAAAACTTTAGCAGTCTCTACAATGATTACCTTTTAGAAATGCTTCAATAATTTATTTAGAGAATACTAAATAATTTATTTAGAGAATACTAAATAATTTTATGGTTGCCATGATTAGCATCATTATGATAAAATCCAAATTTAGTATTATATCAATAATTAACGTTAATAAAAATTTTATGCCATAATTAGCATTATTGTGATAAAATCCGAATTTGGTATTATATCAATAATTAACGTTAATACAAATTTTATGCCATAATTAGCATTATTGTGATCAATTTAGAATTCAGTATTATACCCTTTAATTGGTGTTAATACCAATTTTAAATAATAAATAAATGATAACAAAACATTTATTAAAAATACAAAATTGAAATATTTATTTCTTCAAACTTTCATTAAAACAAAAAATCATTAGTTTAATACCAAACCGGCTCAACCGATTACTATAGTTACTGCAGCCCTTTGAGCAGAGACTAATAATGATATGACTTTAACAACTCCGAAATTTGAAACTGTAATGTTAACAAATCTTATTCAACACCAAGAAGTCTATAATTTAAACCTGCGATGAACTACTTAGAAAAGAAAGCAGTAGCTCGTCTTTTGACCCAGAAAAAAAAACACATTCGAACAAAAGTTTGGCACAATGTTTGATAGAAAGTGATTGATGCCTGAACGATCAAGCATGTACATTCGATTCTCAAATTAGAGATCCGAGAAACATTCAGAGATACAGTGGACAAATCAATTGACGGGAATAACAACAGTCTTTGGCTTCTGGGGTTCGGGCAGAGGAACCTTGGGCACAGTCACAGTCAAAACCCCGTCCTCGCAGAGCGCAGAGATCATTAAAATCAAAATAAACTGCAGTTCTTACATAAGGGTGCTCTGATACCACTTGTTGGTTTTACTTTGTGGGTTTTCCTAATTACTTTAAACCTTAACCAAGATCTACTCCTTTGTAAGAAATTAAAATTAATGCACAGCGGAACTTACTTTCCATCTTCAAAGGCTCCTGGTCTTGACTTGAGTTATTGGCTCTTGAGTCCTTCCAAGAACTTGCAATCCTTTTCTCTGGCTATCCTAAATATTATGACAGAGTATCTAGTCTTCAATGGAGCAGACAATTTTTCTGGGTGATTGTAAGCCTTGGAGACTCAGCCCTTTTATAGCAGTGAAAAACCCCAATCCTAGGGCAGCCGAAATTTAGCTAATACTTGGGAAACAAGTCTGTCAAGAAATCTGAAATTTCGGATTTCATCAGATCTTGAAATCGGGAACTTTCCAGAAAAACTGAAATCAATCAGAATAGATTCCAATTTCCTTATTTAGCTCAAATTTATTACTGCTATTATCTTAATAAACTATAATCGGTCCATTAACAATTATAATTGCTTAACATTATTCTATATGTATTCGTATCCAAATCCTTATTTAAATACGTATAATGCCATGACTTAATTAATCACATTATTTGGCATATTTTAATCATTATATAAATGTAATCTTGCTACAGTATTTGATATCATAATCATAATGTACGTATGTCCAACTTAATTATTGTAATTAGACGTCTCTAAATCCAACATATATATATTACAAAGTTATAATATATAGTTTTAACTATTATACATCCAAACTGCGATAATCATACAAACAATTAATTAAAACAACCAATTATAATAATAATAATTAAATAATAAAATGATTCATAAATTAATTAAATAAAATACAATTAGGTAGCAAACTGCAAGTCCAAACTCGACAAAATTAGATTCATTGGAAATCTGGTAGAAAACCACACTCAATGAAGAAATCAAAATGTAAAGCTGAGAAAAATGAAAATTCTGCAAAATTAACAAAATAAAAGCATAAAGGAAATAAAATGACCAAAAATAACATAAAGGGTTCTCATTATTATTATGAAGGTAATAAAGTAAAAATGGAGGGTTGTTTTACCACAATAATTGGCGACACACTGAGTGAAACAATTATCTCTCATTAAAAAGGTAATGAGTTCAAATTTACTAAAAGGTTGAAATGATTAATCCTATCAAACCTTCAGTCATTAATACATTTCCCATGGAGCTCACACTAATTGATCAAGCAATATGAGTTTTGAAAAGATAATTACTTGAAACAAATTGAGTCTAAAACCATGAATCAAGTTTTTAGGGGGACATTTAATTTTAAATTTACCTTCTATGAGTGACAACAAAGATACAGATAGAGAGTTTGAAAGAAATTATGCATACATGATATAAATAAGCTCCTTTACTCAACATCACTTCACTGTTAGCAAGTGTCCATATCCCTGATGAAGTTGTCTTAGTACCACACAAGCATAGCTCCGTTGCTAGAAAGCCGGTTCAGTACCTTGACAAGTTTCTTGTACTTCCCACACATATGTGTTTTCAACCCTCTTATGGACTACCCTTTTGATCAACCTTAAAATAGAGAATTTTTTTTTGCAATTAGGTGAAGAGGGCAGGGGATACAACAGATTTTAAATGCCTTGGACATAATACTCATAAATGTTTCTCCCTCATATTTCCCTACAACTATCAATCTAGAGGCTCTTTATGTGAAGTGGGGGAAATGGGACAAATTCATTGAGTTAGACTTGACAAGCCAGCTCTTTCCTTGGAAAGATGAGCTATATTATTTGGAAAAGATGAATGTTTCTCCATGGGAAAAGAATTAAGGAAATAGGACTTTAGAATTCAATAAACATGTCCCTTTAAAGTAAGTGAAAACTCATAAAATTGATAGAGTAAAAATTTCCCATAAATGCCGACCATTGTTGGGTGGGAAAAAGTCCTTCTATATAAATCTTGGTAATGTCACTAGAACCAACATGAAGCAAAGGTGAAGTCAACACTCCAAAAATAGCAAACAGAAGAAACGAGATGCAAATTAAAAGCAAAAAATTGAATGAAAAAACAAAATTGAAAACCTCAACAAGAAGTTTTGTAAAGAATGTCTCAACGAAAGAAAAAGTAGGATGGATGCAAAATTTTCTTAAGTTGAGATTTTGATAAGTTGTCTTGCAAAATTATAATTGATTAGACTTTCAATCAGACAAAAATTCTAACTCTAGACAGCAGTTATGATAGAGGGTGAAGCCAAATAAGCATTTTCTCCTCTTAAAATTTTTCTTGTTTCAGAACTAAGCCTTAAATGGAAACATTGTAATGATTTCCTAATAAACATAAGGCTTGTGAAATAAACAAGTGGTTTAGAGACTCCCCGATTTAGCTGATTTGCAATTTGATCGACATCATAATTTTTTTTCCAAAGCTAGAAAGCAAGCAAAACCAAGGAGAACAAATTCCAAATCTGAGCAAGAAGGGGTGAAAACTTTTCAAAGCGATCCTTGAAGGCTTGCAAAACAAAGCTTTAGAACATAAAAAATTAACAATAAAGCTAAAACAAAAGCATAAGAAAATGGTTACAGATGAAAATGGACATATGAGAATTACCTTGAAGAATTTCATTTATATTTACCTGAAAGATACCAATATTTTTCAAAAGTGTAACTTCTTCTCTTGATTGAGATTAAAAGTATGAATAATTTTCATTCTATGAAGTTTTCATTTGCCCAAAATCATCATTTATTGAATCTAGACTAGAGTGAGTGTCAGGCAAGAAAATAATATGAATCATGTTCAAGAGATTGAAAGTAAATCAGAAATCATTAGAAATGTACATGTGCTTCTATTTGTCTTGAAGTAGAAATTATTCTCTTGTCATTTTTTATTTTATATCATCCCCTCAAAATATTCATAAAATTAGACACATGGAATTAATCCTTAAGTCCCAACCAATGCAACAATGGTTTATGAACATATATAGGGGGCTTGGACTATTTCATGATCATTAAAATGGAGCAGTATAGAAACCAAACAAGATTGAAAATCAAAATTGACCATGATACATTACCTTTGCATATTTTGAGTGTGCTTACCAATTGGCTGCATTAACATAGTGGCTATTCATGAGTGTCCCAAAAAGACAAAGGGTGCACACTAAAAATATGGTTAGGATGGTAAGATTCAGAATGGAGAGAAAAGCGACGATGAAAGAATAAACAAACCACTGGTTATGATAGCCCAAAAGGTTGGGTCTCGGGGGTAGATAAAGCTATCCCAAAGAGAACTACCTGGGTACTTTAAAGCAAGCTTATTAGAAGTTCAAAGTGGGACCCATTATTTATTATAACCTTATAATGCCTTGAAGAAACTTGTAACACAATTTTATTAATGAGTTGAGCTTCCGGGAATTAGAAGAGAGAGTGAACGTAGTAGCCCGGAAGGAAGAACCCAGATATAATTAGAAACATGTTTCGGGAATTAGAGTCATGGGATTAGTAGAGAAGAGAGAGGAGTGAGGAGTGCATGGAGCCTCGATGCCCAGAAGGTATTATGAATTGGAATTTTAAAAATACTACGGGCTTCCGAAGTGAGGGTCATCACTTAAAGCATAGTGAGGATAAAATTATATTATAAGAGTGAAAGCCAAACCCTTTTTATGCTGAGGACAAAGAAGCATGTGATGACGTGGAGCTTGGATGCCCAAATTCTTTTGGATTTATAGCTTAAGAGGCTACGGGCTTACGGGTACCAGGGTAGTGTGAAAGGTGAAAAGGGGATCTACTATACATATGCGCAAGGTGATATGACATCACCCAAGGATCGAGTGCCCAGAAGTTCAACGAAATGCAATTAAAAGAAGGTGCAAGCCCCCAAGGTTTTGAGTGAACGAGTAATGTGCACAGGAATGGAGTGAGGAAAAAGTGGCTCACTTATAAATGTCACCCTGGGAGGAATAAAAGATGAACTCCAAGGAACAGTTGAGTTGGGGTGGCTTCAGACATATATGGAAAGAAAAGAATGAATGCTCAATGAAGATGTAACAATATAAACCCATGGGCATACAACATGCATTCTGGATAATCCTGTAAGCTTTGAATCATCCTGAGATTTATAAAAGGATTCAACAAAAAAGAAGGCACGAGATGATTAGAATGTTTAGCACAACCTTAACAAATGCGAACATGGCAATGGACAGGAAAGGATTCAACAAAAAAGAAGGCACGAGATGATTAGAATGTTTAGCACAACCTTAACAAATGCGAACATGGCAATGGACAGGAGTAATTTTTGCAACTGCTGCGAGATTCTATGTAATTTTTCTTCACTTTCAAGACCTTTCTTTAATTTTCCATTTAAAATGTGAGAAGCAAAAGGCCCACAACAAATATGAACAAGGAGTCATGCATTTGATTTCAACTGCAAAAAAAAGTGAAATATGACCATGACTCATCTTGTGATGAAATATAGAGCAAAGCACTTATGCAGAGTATAAAAATAATAATTTTGATGAGGAAGAGGACACTTCCTTGAACATGTTATGACTTTAAAAGGAAAGTTGCTCGATTTATTCCTCTAGCTGCATTATTAAAAGAGAAACAAACTAACTAAACTAGAAATTGCACCAGATGTTGTAAAGGAAACGTCGTAAGGGATAGGATATAGAAGAAGAGTATAGATTGATATGTTATGTGATCTAACTAAAGCCCCTTTTCCCCTTTTGAGTGAAAAAGAAATGTTAATGTTAAATGTAATACAATCAACCAATCTACTCGAAACAGAGAGGGATAGCATATAGAAGAATAGTATAGATTGATATGTTATGTGATCTAACTAAAACCCCTTTTGAGTGAAAAAGAAATGTTAATGTTAAATGCAATACAATCAACCAATCTACTCAAAATAGGGGCATGTACAAGTGTCTTTCCAAGTGCTCAATACTATCTCACCTTAAATATTTGAATCTACTTAACCATGTCAAAATTAACAACATCTAATTAAATTAGGAAACTGTGGAATTTGTGATGTATTGAACTAAATCTTAACCAAATTTACCAATGCAAAAACATGTGTTAGAGAAATCTACATGACTAATAATAAAGTCGAAATACAATAGTAAAGCTTGTCAAAACCATTGTTATTATATCATTTAAAAGGTTTCCTGGTGACCAATGCAAAAACATGTGTTGGAGAAAGCTATGTGCCTAATAAGAAAGTAAATACGATAGTAAGGCTTGTCAAAATCATTGTTATTATATCATTTAAAAGGTTTCCAGGTGACCAAGGCAAAACCATGTGTTGGAGAAAGCTACATGCCTAATAAGAAAGTAAAAACAATAGTAAAGCTTGTCAAAATCATTGTTATTATATCATTTAAAAGGTTTTCAACTTCAATACTGTGGAATTTAAAAATTATAATTGCCAAGTCATAACTGCCACAATTAGTCAAAGCAACAATATTAAGTTTGTCAAGACTAGTGATAATAGATCATTAAAATATTTCCAAAGCAACAATATTAACCTCACTATGCATAAATAAGAAAATAAATCATAAAAATTAACTAAATTTTACCTTTATTTCGAATTATTTTTAGTATGGTTAACTATAAAAAATAATATGAGTTATATATTATATATATATATAATATATAATATATATATATATATATATATATATATATATAATATATTAATATATATAGAGTAAAGTTGAGAGTGAATCTCCATGGTTTAAAAATATTTTGTTATATATATATATATATAATATATATATATAGATAGATAACAAAATATTTTTAACTATGAAGATTCACTCTCACTTTACTATGGAGATTCATAATAATGTAAATAGCATTTGTTATAATATTATGGACTAATACCATGGATTGTTATTACGACATGCCCAAAATACTATAACGTATTTCATATGACACATAACAAATATTAACATATTTTAGAATATATTTGAAAAATTATTAATAACTAAATTAAAATTAAAAACTCAAATAAACATGATGTAAATATTTCTCATTAATTATTAAATAACCATTTTAAAACTGTTATAAATATTTATTTAATAAAATTAAAGAAAAAATAATAATAAAAAATTTAAGTATTCATTTATAAATAAAATATAACAAAAATACTATGACCTCCTATTTTTCCACTGTTGATGATCGTTCCCAAGTACGATGTCCCGCCTGCTAGCTGTTTCCCTTGCTCTTTGGCTGCTGCTCCCCCCCCGACGATTACGGATGCCCTGATCCCACTGCAGCATGGATACCATGGATCTTGACGAAGTCGACTACACGGCTAACCCTAACCCTAACCAGCAAATTTTCAGGCGACCTAACCCTACACTAGCCCTAACTGTCCTTCGTAACCTAGCCACCTCATTCTGCAATGGCTCTCCTCATGTGGTTACCTTACCTCGAACCTCCGCCTCCAGCTTTCATTTTGACTATCTCTCCATCGCCTCACCAAAACTGGATTGCCCGCCACTCTTTCCAGTGACCTTCACCTCCTTGATGCTTGCTTGCCCTCCTCACCGCCCTTTGAACCCTCTCCTCCCAGCGAATTCCTCTGTGCACCTCTCTTTCCCTCCACATCAAAACCTACCCCTCTAGGAGATCTGGAGCAGCACCCTCCGCTTGATAATCCATCCATCGTTGCAGAGGTCACAGGAACAAGCCTACCTTCTGGATGTTTCAAAACCCTTATGTTCAGTGACCACAACACACGCCATTGGGTACTGCTGACCCGCTTTTGGATCACCCCACTGCTCCCAGATCTGGAAAAAGGAAAACAAAGTGTGTGAGGGATTCCTAGAGGGATTTCACCCTCACGTTCGACGAAGGCCTCGTCATGGGAGAGGTGGTCAACATGACCGGGAAGGTCCTGGTGGGAAGGGTCAGAGGCTAAACCTACACTGTAGAGTGGCTCAATCGATGGGTAAAGGAAATCTAGTGAAACACCTTCAAAGACCTCCCTGAGGTACAGATTCTCCCTCAAGGCTGGTTTTCACTGCATTTCTCACTGGAAGAATATACCTCTTTGGCATTATCCCATTACTAGCACATTGAAATGGCCTCGATATTATTAAAGCGATGGAGTCCGCTTTTCGACCTTGAACGAGAGCAAATCAGGGCCATAACACTATGTGTGAGACTACCGGGGCTTCCATTGCAATACTGGTCTGAGGATGTTTTCGTCTGTATCAGGAATACCCTAGGTACCTATTTGGACAACGACAAAACCTACATATAATCCAAGAACAAAACATTAGCTCGCATTCTGGTGCACCTGGACACTAGGGAAGGTTTGGAAGAAAAAATCACCTAGCAATGGAGGAATTTTACCAGAATACAATTCCTGGACTATGAAGGAGTCCCCTTCAGGTGTCAAAGATGCCACAAAGTTGGGCATCTTTATAAGGAATGCCCTCTGGTGCGAAAGGACAAGGAACCCTTTGCGGGAGCTGAGGATGTTACAAGGACACACATTGCACCCATCTCAGAACCATCTGCAACAGCTGTTATGAAAACTATCGGGTTGACATCCTCCACTCCTCTAGACACTCACAGTGGACCTTGCCGACCTTCTCCGCTGATGACGAGATCACGGGCTACTGCAAAGGTTGCTCGTACCTTAGGTACTCCTTCTTCCCTGATCTCTGCTTTTATTTCCTCACTGTTGATACCTAATCTTCTGGAATGTGAACAGTCATCAAGAAGATGAACTGATCAGTCACATTCATGTGTATATAACAATAGCTACCTAATGAAATATACGTATCAATTTTTCTGGAGTTACTCCTGGCCTGACATGGTATCAGAGCACAGGTCCCAGGTTCCTTTTTTGGCGTGCCTTGTAACTCCTCTGTCCACTGCCTTCTGATTGACATGCGTTAAACTATCATGGTATGCGCAGCAGAAGCATGGTGAACGTTCGATGAAGCTGCGTATTGAACGTTGGCTCCTGACATGGTTCGATGAGGCTGCGTATTGAACGTTGGCTCCTGACATGGTTCGATGAGGCTACGAACGTTGAACTAACGCCTGACATGGTATTCAAACTGCGTGATTGAAACCCTTGATTTTTTTGAAACGCTGTATGGTATCTGCGTTTTCATTTCTGGTGAATGCATATCTGACTGTGGTATGACATATTGTCTCCCTCTGCATACCGGGTTATTTGTTTCAAAGCCTTAATGTAAGATCTGGTTTGTTAAGGAATATATGTGAAACGTTGTTGGCGTCTCTGTGGCGTCTTTGAGATCCAAAACTATTGACTGATAGTGGAACATCAGGAACATCACTAGAGGAGCTAACTCGTGCATCTGTGGGATTTTTCATTTCTCTCCCGCTACCTGTAGACACTGTAATAGAAGCTTTTGAAGGATATATCTATCGTTCATACGCATCAATTTCATTAGAAAGAGGCTGGAAATTAAAGTGCATAACTTCAGATGGTTTGTGCTCAGCTACGCGTTTTTGAACCTGTTTAACTCGTGCCAATTACTTTCAATAATTAAAATAGATCTGTTAACATTATAAGAGCAGCGGCATGAACTATGACTCATGGCTTCTGACTTTGGGCTTTGTCAAGAACGTAGGCTCACACAACCTCGTTTTTCATGAAATCCATTTCCATGCTTCGTTGCAGACATTTATATAATTTATGTTCGTCTACAAATCTGGACTTTTCTCTTCCAATACAACATATTGTCAAGAATGTAAGAATGTACCAATCTGTAAACAAAATATCAGCACTTAACTTTATAAATATGAAGCCAGGTGATAAGTTGTGTTTGCATTCGATTTATGCCTTAAGAGTTTAAGTGTTGGCACAGCGGAAGAGTAAAGGGCAGCGTTTAACACAAAGCGCTCAACTGTTTATGTACATGATGTGATACATATTACAACGTTTAAACAAAGCGTTCAATTGTTTATGCAGTGATATATATGTGGCGATATATGTTACAGTAGTAACATGTTATCATCATTTGTCTCAAAATCATTTTTTTAGCAGCAAAAGTTTTTCTTTCCCTCCACAAAAGAACATTCTTTTTGCCATTAGAAGTATTATTCTATCAGCAGAAGCTATTTTTTTTCACAGAATGCATTCAATCATCTCTATGGTGGGAATAGTTCTCACTGGCAAGGAGAACTATCATGATTGGTCCCGGATGATACAACACACCCTCATCTTCAATGAGTTG
>APFE031016739.1:82760-97481 GCA_000404065.3 Pinus taeda | reverse complement strand
GATTGGATACTCTGATTTAGACTTCGATGGAGACAAAGAAACTGGAGTATCTACTTCAGGATATGCTATGAGTCTTGGATCAGGAGCTGTCTCTTGGAGATCACACAAACAATCAGTTCCGGTAGATTCCACAACAGAAGTAGAATATGTGGCAGCAGCTGAAGCAACGAAAGAAATTGTGTGGCTCAGGAAAATTCTTGAATATTTGCAGGTAAAACAAGTACAATTAACTCCACTCATGATTGACAACACCTCTGCAATAAAGTTGGCCAAGAACCCAAAGTTCCATGATCGTACAAAGCACATCAATACTAAATATCATCTGATCCGACATCATGTGGAGGCCAAAACAATCCATCTCCGTCATTGTTCCACAAATGAGCAAATTGCAGACATCTTCACCAAAGTGCTTGGAAGAGAAAAGCTTGAAAGATTCAGAACGATGCTTGGACTTACCAACATCCCTTCAGATTAAGGGGGGGAATGTTGACACCTAATCTTTTGGAATGTGAACAGTCATCAAGAAGATGAACTGATCAGTCACATTCATGTGTATATAACAATAGCTACCTAATGAAATATATGTATCAGTTTTTCTGGAGTTACTCCTGGCCTGACACTCACTTGCATCCTCTGCATCACATGTGCATGCTGCATCTCTAGGAGACACTCTTACCTCCATTCCTTGTCCCCTTACCCCTCATTCACCAACTTTCTCCACTACCCCCCCATCCTTCCCTCCCAATCCCACCCTGTCCCCTCATGCTCCCCATTTCTCCCCCCTATTTCCCCCCATCCTTATAACCTTAGATCTCGCCTTATCACCCCACAGGATGGCAGATCTGGACTGGGCCTATTACCGTCCCCTTTGAACCATAAACCCATCCGTGGTCGGAAATCACATCTATCCAAAGCTATCCTGATAGCGAGGGTAGAAGTCACCTCATGCAGACAAGCCTCAATAGACCGGTTACTTAGAGCACCAAACACCCTTGCTCAACTTCCTCCATGAAGTGTCTATCCTTCAACTATAGGGGCTTGGCTAGTTTGCCCAAAAAACTATCCCTCAGAAAACTATTTGACTCTGAATCCTTAGACATTATCTTCCTTCAAGAAACCTTGGGAGAAGCTGACCTCATCTCCCGCACTCTCGAGTCCCTAAATACTGGCTAGATATTTCAATCCCTGGATGTTATTAGATGATCAGGAGGATTGGCTTTAGGATATAATCCCCGCACCATAAACTTGAGGACCTCTTGGGGTGGGGATGGATTTATTGGCATGGATATCTTCTCTTCTGAACTAGGAGTGGACCTCCATATTGTTAATGTTTATAGACCATGCCACCACAGAGAGGCTTACTAGCATCGATTACTCAACTTATCGATCATGTCCTCGGAAAAACTCATCATTGGGGGTGACCTCAACTTCTCCATTGAATATGGAGAATCCTGGGGTACCAATGCACAAGTTGAAAGGATCACTGAATTTATGGAGAGGCTGCTGGAACAACACCATCTGACAGACATTCCCATGAACAAGCCCCTTCCTACTTTGAGAAACCAATGTATAGGAGAAGCTGCTTTAGCTAGAAGGCTGGATAGATTCCTAATAAAGGACACTCTGATACAAAATCTATCCCTCTACAGAAAATGGGTAGGATCTGGTGGAATATCAGATCACTCTCCCATATTCATGGAAATCTTGGGTCCACAAAAAAAACTGAGGGCACCTTACAAATTTAACTCCACCTGGTTAAATGACCCATCCTACATCCAAATGATAAATGAATTTTGGTGACTCCATCCCCCATCCAGAAGCAAAACTTGGGCTGAAGGTTTCTGCTAGAACCTCAAAATGCTCAAAAATCTCTCCATTAAATGGGCTAAGGAAAAAACCAAGAGAGATGATAATACCCCCTCTACACTAGAGCAATCTTTGGCTACACTTCAGGATGAGCAGAACAGAGGGTTTACATCTTCTAAAGCCAAGGATCAGCTTATTGCACTAGAAAATCAGAAGAACAAAATCCTAAAGGAGAGGGAAGAAACCTGGCGACTCTGAAGCCGAGCAATCTGGTTGCAAGCAGGGGATGAAAACACAAAGTTCTTCCAAAACTACGCAAAAGGAAGGAAAATCTGCAATACTATCTGGCATATGCCCCGAGAAGATGGAAGCATTGCATCTACTTTCAGTCAATTCTCACAGTTAGGGAATACACACTTCAAAAATCTCTTCAGGGCTCCCCAAGAGGCATCCAATACTGAAATTGTCCAAACAACTGGACACTTCCCCAGTTTTCGTTGATGAGGACTCATATGAGGAACTTAATTCCCCAGTCACACATGGGGAACTTGAAGGAACGCTAAAATGGTTCAAGAAATACAAGAGCTCAAGACCGGATGGATAGCCCATAGAATTCTTCCTTGCTTTCTATGATCTCATTGGCCCTGACCTACTTAAGGTGGTGGAAGAATGCAGAACAACATGGCGTATGCATGATGCCATCAACACTACTTTCATTGCTTTAATCCCTAAATCCGACTCCCCTACATATTTCAATGACTTCCGACCCATCTCTCTCTGCAACAGCCTCTATAAAATCATAGCCATGATCATAGCAAACTGGCTCTGCCCTATCCTGTCTAGACATAACTCCTTTGAACTATTTTCCTTTCTACAGAACAGACAAATTCACGAAGCTATCAGCACTGCACAAGAAGCCCTTCACTTTATCAATCATAAAAATATCAAAGGACCCATTCTCAAAATTGATCTAGCCAAAGCTTTCGACAAGGTTAGCCGGCTTTACATCAAAATGATCCTCACCCACCTTGGGTTTCCCCCTCCTTTCATCAACTAGATCATGTTTTGCATAAACTCAACCACTTTTGTTGTTCTCATAAACAGCTCTGCTTCGCATTTCTTTCAGGCCGAGAGAGGCCTCCAGCAAGGATGCCCACTTCCCCTCTTCTCTTTCTCATTGTTATGGAGGCCCTTAGCAGGCTCCTCACATTTGCCAAAATGGATGGTCGATTACATGGGATACAATTGAATGACCTCTGCCACCTTACCCATCTACTTTTTGTTGATGATGTCCTCATCTTCCTCGATGGCAGCCAGAGGGACTCATCTACCTTCCATGACATCCTTAAACTCTTTGCAAAAGCCACTGGCATGGAAGCAAGCCATTCAAAGTCCACCATCACTCTCTCCTACACATCACCCTTGGAAGCCAGATTTGCATCCCATCTCTTTACCTTCCAACATCATCTATTGGAGGATGGTCTAAAGTACCTGAGCTTTAGGCTTGAACACCATAGCTACCATATTGCAAATTGGATTTGGCTCGTTACTAAGGTTGAGAAGAGGCTAAAAAATTGGAACCATCACTTCCTTTCAAGAGCAGGCCGGCTCGTGCTCATAAAATCTGTACTGGAAGCCACCCCTGTGTACTAGATGAGCGATCCCTAGAGGAATACTCGCTCTCATTCAAAATATCTGCTGTAGATTCCTTTGGAATGGATACAAAGATGGCAAGCCCTATGCATGGGTGGGATGGAATCAAATTGCTCTACCAAAAAATGGGGAGGATGGGGATTAAAAGACCTCCCTGTTTTTGCACATGCTCTAGCAGCTACAATGGGATGGTCCTTACTCACTACACAGAACCTCTAGACCAAGGTCACTTATCAAAAATACATCTAGCCACAACACCTCATGGACTAGATTCGTAACCCAACCTGGCCTCGAACTGGGATATCAATTGTTTGGAAATCTATCCTCCATACTATGCCCAGCATTCGAGAGGGACTTGCTTGGAAAATAAAAGAAGGCAACATGGCACGCATAGGTTTGGATCCATGGTCCGGTGGGGGAAATATGCATCATCAACCCCCTGATCTTATATTATTCCTAAACCAGAGGTAGATTAAAATGATCGGACAGATTGCAGACAGGGAGAACAACTCCATATTTGAACAAGTCTGGTTCTCTGCATGACACTTGGGCATACCCGAACCTTGGCATCAAATTTGGGAGGGTTATTTATATGCCCTCAATAAAGCACATGTTCGCATAACAGAGGGATCTAACGAACTAATTTGTTCCCCGGCTGAGAATGGGAAATACTCTCCCAAAGCGGGAAATCAATACCTGATAATGGATCGTCAACCACCTGCTCTCCTTGAATGGTGGTCAAAAATATGGAAACTGAAATCCCCCCCTCGGGCCAGACTTTTCATGTGGAATGTGCTTCGCAACAAGACTCCAACCGAAGAAAACCTCATGCGCAGATCATGATTTGGGTTGCATTGGTGTGTCCTCTGTACACAGGTAGTAGAGACCAATGAACACTTTTTTTTAACCTGCCATCTCATTGTTCAGCTGTAGCAACAAATAATACACCTCCTCAAAAAACAAGGCAATTGATATGGTTTGTCGATCACTGAGGCATGGAATAATTGGAGTAGAGTGCATTCAGACAACAAGACTCGATGCATACTCCTCCTAGTATGTTGGAAAATCTGGTTGACTGGAAACAAAATCATCTTCCAAGGTTCTTTAGCATGATAGCCACTCATCACTGCAGATATTATAGCTGCATATCATGAAATCCCTGAAGAGACACAGTGCACTACAGCACGTCCTCATGCCCCCGAAATTATTGATCAAACTATCCCGTGGGCATATATCAATGGAGCAACCCAATCTTAGGGATGTGGGGGAGGATCTCTTCTTTACCTACCTGATCAACACTATTACCAAATCAAAATGGATTTGGGGGAGCGTATAAACAATTTTTCATCACTGATTACTCTCAGACATTTATTTCACTTTGCACTTGCACACTCATGCAATAACATACAATTTTTTGGGGATTCAAAAATCATCATAAACTGGTTCAACAGCATAAATACCTATCATGCACATTCCCTCAGAAACATTCTAGATGAGATCATGGTTTTAAAGGCTCAATTTAACTCTATCACCTGCCAACACATTTACAGGGAATATAACACATTTACAGGGAATATAACGAGACTACTAACAAGTTATCCAAGGAGGCCACAACACAACCCAGAGGACATGGAACAGAACAATATCAGTTCTACCACTGGCCTTACATCGACAGATCTTATCCTCGGAGGGACCAAGCACAAAATTTTTGATGGGTATAACAGCTCAGTTTTTTATATATGTATATATTTATGTTGTAAATCTATCTTTTTCGCAAACTCTAAACACCCTGATGTGGTGAATATGTACAACACTCTAATGGTTATGGCTTTGGCACATATATTATTTTTTTGACAACTATGAACTTGGTTTCGACCAGCAGTTATGCATATGCCTATGGCATCTACTACGTGTAATTTTTCAAATTAATGGAAGATTACGATTTTTCCCTGATAAAAAAAATAAAAATAAATAAATACTATCATCAAATATACTATTTATGTATGACCAAAAAAATAAATTAATCATCAGCAAAACAGGAAAATGAAATCATCATGGTAAGAAGCACCGGCTCTCGGACCCATTTCTCAAATAAAATCAACTCTACTCTCGATTTCCAGGAAATCACCTAGAAGATATAGTTATTTATTTATTTATCACAAGAACATCCAAAAACTAAATAAAAAATCATAATTATAGATGTACAATTTCTTGTGATTATTGCCATAATAGAAGGAAAACGAAATCAACGCTAATGTAAAAGAAGAAAAAAATCAACTCTTTGGGTTTCCAGGAAACCACCTGGAGTCTACAATCTTCAATTTAACACTCAGTTGAATCCTTGTGAAGTGAGTGAAAATTATTGATATCCTTCCCAATACCCACAGACCAACCTTTTTAAAAACAAAATTTCTTGGATCTTCAATTGAATTTGCGGACTTAGATTTAACCCTGCCCTGATCAAGAAAAAAATGCATCTCGATAAATTTCATATAAATTATGTGTGGATCATTCTTTGTTAGGATTTTTTTATTATTATGATATGCCTACAGAATCCAGACTTTAGACGTGCTAAAAAAAAGAAACTCAGGAAAAGGTTGTGTAAAATGTGAGAAACAAACTTTATAGAATAGACAACAATTAGTATGATCACCGGTGTACTGTGTTCAATTTGACAACAAATTTATACAAGAATCTATATTATCTAACCCATGTTCACACCTAAAGAGGTTGAGCCATGTTAATAACAAGTGACGAGTGAAATTGAGCTCCACGGATTGGTGGATTGAGAACTGAATCTTCTTTTGAGGTTGCTGGCCGAGAAAGAGCGTATAAAGGGCACGAGTGAGGTGGTAGTGAGGTAGTACCCAGTGAGAGGTGCACCATTCTAACTCCTCCCTCTACCTCCGAGTCTCCACTAGCATATGAGAGCAGAGAGAAGCACTCCATGTTCCCAACATATAGGAAAAGAAGGGACCCAGGGTGGTGCTTGAAAGTTCTGTCTCAGGTATTACGAACCACGCCAACATTCCTTGTCCGGCGCAGGTGAAAATAAACCAGAAATGATAACCGCAGTTCCCGGATAGCAAAACCAGACAATTTCAGTCATATTACATTCACATAGTTGAGCGGATTGTGTGCAGAGATGCCTGGAAAGAAAATTCCCATAAATCTGAATGACAATGTGAACCAACCTTTACTGATATCTTTTCCTTTCGTGTATCACATGATCATACTATGCACAACCTCCCACATTGGATACTCGGTACTACCTCCACTGTCTACAATGCAATCGAGCCACATAAAAAGCAAAACAATACTTCTTTTCAAAGGGAAGAAGAAAAAATAAGATGTTATGAAATTAATACCTTTTCTTTGTAGCACCTATTGTAGTAGAGACACACCCCACAAGCGCTCCATCATCATATGGAATCCTGGGAACAGAAGCGCTCCATCATCATATGGAATCCTGGGAATCATGTCGTTGCAGTACACCATTCTCAAATACCTAGTCACAAGTGTATTCATATTTTTATTCATGAAATATTTGAAATTTCTATCTCCAACTCTGGGTTGTCCAAATGTATAAACCGCGAGCAACTTCCCGCATGATTCATTAACTAGGGCTTCATCCCATCCCGTGTCTCGCGGATTCGGATATGGAACAAAAGCCAACATCATTATTGCCTACTCAGGATTCATGTCACATAATGGAATCTTGAAAATGAACAAAAACCTCACATAAAACTTTTAGCAAGACGCTAGCAATCCTCTTGCTCATATGCATTTCAAGGGGAGCTAGTTAATAGTTAAATATTATTAACTATTAACTTATTTTTAACATGAAATTATATTAACTATTAATCTGACAGATAACTATTGTTCAATCGTCTAACATTAAATTTGAAGGTGAAGAATGGTGCAAGGTGGTACTTACCAAAGTTGATTTCAAAGAGGAATGCCTTAAGCCATTACTAGTTCTATTCTTATCCTAACTGCAGAAGTGTACTAAAAGTAGGGGAAATCGTACTTCCAATGTAACCATTCAAACATTTTATTTTTTGTGCATATATACAGAGAAAACATTAGTAACAAAAGTAAAAATATAATTACACTAGAAAAAACAAATTGGAAAACACTGTGTACATCTATTGCTAACATATTTACAAAAATAAGTTTATGTACAATCACCCTCTCTTGAAGCATTTGTTCCAACCAAATCTCTAATGGATCATAAAAATATGGATGAATATTTGATATAGAATGGGAGAGGTCAAACAAAAGTGAGGTCAAACAATGGTTAGTCTTAAATACATAAGAAAAACTATTAATAATATTTTGTGTTAGTAAAATTTCTAGTAACTCTCAAATAGATCAATAAAATGTGGATGGAAATCTAATGAATTTATCAGAAAAATCTATAATTGAGTTAAATGGTTGGTCATATTGTAAAGCTACACTCCTGCATATCATTCTTGTTGGTGATGCCTTTGAGAAGAAAGAAACCACTGATGTGATAGGAACATCAAATGAAATTGGAAAAATAATAGCTCATGATGTTCATGATGATGTATGTCCAATACTTAATTATTGAATATGCCAACATTAAATATCCAAGAATTGAAAAATGAAAGAAGAAAGATGATTGCAAGGGACCCAAGCAGAGCACTTAGCCAATAAGATCTTTTAATGCAAGCTAGATACATGGCCATCACTGCAGTTGTTGAACCTACATCTAGCTTTCCCTGTCCACTGCATTCCTGGAAACAGAGGAGCAATATATGCAAGTGATGCATAGTACAGTCTAGTACAAGTGGTAATCATAGAACCCAATGTTAAAATCTCCTTTGCAATATTGTTGTGCCTGTGGCACATGAAATATTTCATCCAGGTATGGATCTGGGACAACATAATTTACAACGATGGAGATAGGCAAAGTGCAAGCAACAACCATAAGTGCAAGAACTAGCCGACCCATTTTCCTCTCCCTGTCAGTTGATTGACAAGTTGCAGGTAAAAGTGTTGAACTGTTGAACCTCTGTCACATTATCCGACATTGGAAACTTCCAAAAATCTATTCAATCAATAAACTTACAATAATAAGGGCATTTTTCTGCTGAGACGTGCAAAAAAAAAATACACAATAGAAGCAGCGTAAGTGTTGGTGAAGATAACAGTAACGCTAGCCTACTACCCAGATCCCAGTATAATAAACGAGAATGGCCTCAGAAGCTCTTAGGGTGTTTACTCTTCTTTATATTATTGGGTTCAGGGATCATCATAGGGGTGGTGATTAGCTCCCATCTGACCTACTATTTGGGTAGCCGAGAGAGAGCAATTATACGTTGTTCTACCCGCCCTTCGTATCCCCATCTCCTCCGTGCAATCTTAACAAAGAAGAGGAAAAAGAAAAATGCGTTGATTTGGTGTCAATCATCGATTTTCCAAATTGGCTATTTTCAAAACATAACACTATGGATAGTCACCAGATCTGGTTGTCCAATATCGAATCAACCATTTAACTCGATATGCCGCAATAATTTGGCGTTTTCTATGCTCCAGTGCGAAACTGCCAGAGTTGCTAATCGCAAATCTAGTGAATATCCAATCTCATATGTTACCACAGATCTGTTGTGTTCTCAACTGCAGTTGGAGTTGTTTTATTGATACTACAACTAAAAGTTGACATTATCCAGAACTTTGAATTATTTATTTGGTATTTTTATTATTAAAAAGCACAAAATATCATGCTTAATTCTTTAAGCATTGTCTGAGCTTTTCGCTCCATTAATCTGGGATTTTCGCTCCACAAAAAGCCTCGCCCAACTCTTCTCCCCTATCACATTAATTTTCTAATAATAGCTTAACTGAAATCGTTTAATTATTAATAAAGATCTTAACTCGGTTGACACTTCTGGTTACGATTTTGTGACTGATCAGAGATTAAATCGGTTGACACTTTCGGTAAGATGGACGTTTCCTTAAATGTATTTCCCTCAGTTGCTGCATTTCTTTTCTCGGTTTCCTTTTCGAATTAAATCTCAGCGGAGTCTGCGAATTTTGATCAAGAAATGGTCGTATTTGTTAAATTCGAACTGTTCTGTCATTCTTCCGGTTTAAAGGCACACACAAAGATGAAATAATACTTTTATATATTTTAACATTATGATGCCCTAATCAAAAACTGTCATTTTTCATTCTCAGATTGAACTTTGGCATTGTGTTAATGCCTCCATATTTTCAAGGTCACTAAAAGGTAGAACACATGAAGATGAAACACCTTTTCTATATTTTAGCATTATGATACCCTCATCAGAAGAACGTGTTATCAATATAACACAGATCAAGCACCCATTTGGATGTCACCAAGTTGTGTATTTTAGCCAATGAATGCCTGTTAGAAGGAATTTCAAAGCAAATTGAACAACTGGGTATATCTTATCACGCATGTCATATACTTACCTGTCTGTGTGCCAAAAAAAAAGAAAAGAAAGAATAGTGCCTGATACTGAAGTTGGAGAATTGTTGGTGGATAAATCAATATAAAGCTCACCCACACAGATCAATTCAGGTAAGCAACTTTGTGCCTCATTTTTTTTAGATTAACGAAAACATTTAATTATTTTTGCAGAATTTCATATCTTTGGTGTACAGTAAATCCAAGTTAAATTGGATATATAGTGATTATTAATAAATTTAATTTAGATTTTTATTTTAATTAAAAATCTGTTAAATATGGACAGAAATAAAGGGCCCATTTTTTCTTTTAAGCGAACATAGAGAGACTTTCCCTTAGAAGATATTCCCTAGGTAGGGGAATATTTTCAATTTTGCTTAAAGAAAAGATTAAAAAAAATAAAATTATATATATATAATATAAATATATATATATATATATATATATATGGATTTTTTACCACCAATTTTTGATATTTTTTAGTGATTAATAGATTAGAGTTTAAGAGAGTCCTAGGTTAGTAATCACCTCTACTCATAAATCTATAAAACTTTAATTAAGACATACTAATTATGGTTAAGTCTTCATTTTTGAAATAACCTTTTAATCTTATGAGGTTCTTTGAGAATGCTCTTTGCAGAGCTCTCACCACAATTGATGATTAAACTGTTTTTCTAACTCGACCAAAGATTACATTCTATTTTTCTAACACGACCACTGGATTCAAGGAAGAATCAATATAGAACACTTCAAACTAATGTTCTATTTCCATAAACTGATACCCTAGAGAGGCTGGTTCCTAACCTCCTTGTTGTTTGATTAAATTCAGAAGCGATTGGTGCAAACCTCCCAGTCCACAATGAAAATGCGAGATCAAATTCCCAACAGAATGAGAAGCTTGGGTATAGCAGTGTTTTGAGTGAATTTGGAATTAGTAGCTTCTTGAGTGGCATTGTTATATCCATTGTTGATGAGATCAGCAGCAGAAGCAAAGAAGGAAGTTGGGTCCAAGACAATCTGAACACAGCTCATTTGGACTACTTTTATTGGCTTATGGCTGCAATTAGTGCACTCAATATCTACCTATACTTCTATTTTTCCAACTGCTGTAATGTTACAAAATCGGAGGTTGAGGATTTTTGTTTATGAAGAGGTGGTCAATTAATCAGTGGTATGTCCTGCGTCATGAACTGTGAAAAAATTGCCAATTGCCATGAAACTACTATTAGTATGCATTTTATGTAACAAAAACTATACATATTGTTCATATTAGAAGCAATTTTATTAATCTACAAGGTATATATATGTTACCTTGTTTATGTAACCATATTAGTTTCTTTTCCATGTTAGTTTGGATTTGAGTTAGCAACCTCCAGTTATGGAATTCTTCGAAGAGAAGTAAATTCAAATCTCCAATTGAAGGAGCAATGGAGAGGAATACTAATAATCAGGGCATAGGCACCAAATAAAACATTTTTGGTTAACAACAGACAATAAGAACACAGGAAAAAAATAGAATGAATTCAACCTCATAGTTTTTTTTTTGTTTTTTTTTTGGTTTTGTTTTTTGTTTTTTTTTTTCTCTATTCATAATTGAAAGAGCCACATAGGACATAAAAGAAAAATGCACAAATACACAAACTATTTTTACTTAGCTGGTCAAATTATCTTTAGCTTCTTTCCCAGTGTCATGTGTTCCATGATTTGATATTTTTCCTTATCTTCTTTCACAACAAAATCCTCCCTTAAAAGACCTGGGATCCCACTCTTAAGTTGCATTATCTTCCATAAAATCAATCTTTATTCCTTTTAGTATCTGTCTATCAAATAACCATATTTTTCCTTTTGGAATAAATGATGACAATTATCTTACTTGAGATGGTTTGACAGCAGAATGGAAGCAAGAAAAACTTTATATGCATGGAAAGAGAAAGGATAATAAGGGAAAATGTTTCCTGTGGTAGGTACTCTAGTCTACTCACTAATCTGCATTCGACGTACACTATAACAGGGCCTCAATTATTCCTTTCATTGTTGTGTGAATCAATTGGTAGGAAGCATCAATCAAGTGTGAGCAATAAATAGGACAAAATAAAAATAAAAATTGTTACAGTTATTTTATGCATACTTCTTGATACATAGTCCGTTGTCATGGCCTTGAATCCCGTCCTTGAGATCCGGTGTGCTCTTCCAATAAAACATAAGAATAAGTTTAACTAATGAAAATAGTTCCATCTCATTTCAATAAGTTGTCGTTTTCATCGTATAATACCAAAAACTTAATCTTGACTTCGTCATACGCTAATTTTCTTGGTTTAGGCTTCATGATTGGTTAGATGGGAAGCATTTTAACGCTCTAAAAATAATCAAGTCTTTCTTTAAAAAAAAAAAAAAAAATTAAGTGCCACATTATAAATTGACATATGGAAATTATGTTTTATGTAGTAATATCTTGGTTAAATTTAATATTTACATCAATTGTATAGAATTTTGATATGTATTAAAGAGAAGGCAATAATTAAATATTGATTGCAAAATGATGTTTTTACATGGGTGCATGAAAAATTAAGAGTGTGTTTTAAAATATTATTAAATCAATTTGTTTTGAAATTGTTAATAATAATTTTGAATTAAAATATAGTTTTCATAAATATAATTATTGATATAATATATATTATAATTTGGATATCATATTTTCAATAGGTTCTTTGATAATTTGTAATTTATTATTATTTATGCATGAGTAAGTGAAGTGGAGTGGTCACTGGTCACAAGTTGTGATCACTTAATAGTATCCTTGGGTTATTTTTTAAAAAGGTTGGGATCTTTCTTTGGAGATGAACTTGAGTGATAGCAGGGATGTCACTATCTCTTTCTTGATAGGTGAGGTGTGGTAGGTGTTACAACCAAATTGGTTCCTCTCGATAGTTTTTATGTAGCTAAAACAAAGTTTTCCCACATTTGCAAATAGAAGACAACTTCCTTGGATTTGTAAGTATGTTTTTGTTTAATTGGCATAACTTCCTTATTTAGAGTATTCTTCTTTATGCCCAATTCAATGCTCGATATATTATCGACTGCAAGTTTAGATTCTTCCATTGTTAGGTCATGTGCCACATCGTCTCTAACTAGTTGAGACATTAACATCATTACTTACTAGGATATTATCTATAATTAAGTAATGTGGTGATGTTTCAAAGAAGTTTCTTGATTGGATGAACTCCTAGGAACTATTCATTGAACACGACAACTTGACACACAATCACTTTCTTTGTAATTTATCTAATTATTTATTTAGTTCCAGCTGCTAATAATAATGTTTTAATTTTTAGCACTTTTGACATCAAAGTCCTTCAGTTTTTGCTAGCTCGTGAGCTTAAGTTTGCCATTTGAATTTCTTATTCTTACTTGTCCACCTCCTTCGACAATATTTTTTCCGCTTATGGCCTAAATGCAATGCTACAAATATCATTTTAGGGAACATATTGACAAGGGTCCAAAATGGCACTTATTGAGATATTGGGGAAAATATTGCAGAATTATCAAAAGGGATAACTTAGAATTTAAGACTTTTTGAAAAATATCAAACGTATGGATAATTTATACGATCTTTTCTTCTACGACAATATTATTGCAACATCTATGACAGTGAACTCTACCATATGCAATGATGATCATACAAATCTCTTGGTGTACCCAACATTGTCACTTATAGGGTCATGTAAACGTAGTTTGAAATGAACAACTATAATTGGAAGATATAGGAGTACAGTGTGTGGACGACTTGGTTGAAAGCATCATATATTAATTATACCATGAGATGAATATTGATTGTGATTATCCTACCCATTGTCTTGTTGTTGCTTAGTCCAAAAAAAAATAAAAAAATGGGCTGCATTGTTCCCCAAATATAGTCCTGTAGTTCATGGTATAGATACCTTGAGAAAATTATAACCTGCCCACCAGAAGGTTAGCAAGAGTTTCAAGAAGGGTTCTTAGGATATGTGTCGTCGTTTTTCCTTTATGTTCTAAAGACTTCGGGACGAAGTCCATTGTTAAGAGGGGGTGTATGTAGTGCCCACTCTAGTTTTCTGACCCTAATATGACATTATCTCAGATACTTTAGTCTATGAGGAACTCAAGTTGAGGATCTAGAAACGTGACTCTATTATTAGTGAATGTGATGGTTATGTATGTTCTCTATTAATATTATGATTACGATATAATTAATGGTTATGTGTACTCTCTATTGATATCATGATGATGATAGTAGTAAAGGATAGACATGTTTTCTATTGATGTTATAATGATGGTAGCTTTGATCTATATGTATAGTTCCATTAAGGTTATGATGATGCTAACCATGATGGAGGTATCCCCTATGTTAGCTACTTACAATAGTTATGGTTCACAATGAACAATGATGTGAATGACCAAGTGATGGTAATAATGCTATTATGACAATGACTAACACTGAGAAACCTGGTTACTAATTATTATTGAGTATGGCAAGAAACCACCAGAGGCACTCGCACATGACGAGTTAACGACACCTGGTTTGATGAAAATTTATATTATTTTATCTTTGACATTCTAAGTCGATTTCGAAACTTGCTATATATGTTTATCTATATTCTGATAATATGTTAATGGTTGCAGGCACATATTAGTTTCTTGGCCGAATGACTCACATATGGGTGATGGGGTTGTACAGGTGGATGGAACTACATGGGAGGGGTGGGACAGAGTCCCTGATCTCACCCACTAGCACTCCCCCCGTGACTTGGGCTGGAAGGGTTGAAACA
>APFE031016739.1:34114-67573 GCA_000404065.3 Pinus taeda | reverse complement strand
AAGATAGAAGGACATATCAAGAAGAAAAAGGTGCAAGAAGTGAAAGATCACATCGAGAAAGAAGAAATGAATCCAACCATATCTTGTAATTCATTGGTCGAAATTACCACTCCTCAAACTATCAAGATAGAAGGGCATATCAAGAAAAAAAATGTTCAAGAAGTGAAATATCACATCGAGCATCAAGAAATAAATCCAACCATATCTTGTAAAGGATTGGAAGAAATTACCACTCCTCAAACTCGAAAGATAGAAAGACATATCAAGAAGAAAAAGGCTCAAGCAATGAAAGATCACATCGAGCATCAATAGCAAGTTCTCCAACTTTTAAAAGATAACGCCACTTTGGTGCAAAATCGAATGAAACAACAAGTAGATCAACATCGTAGTGAAAAATGTTTTGATTTAGGTGATTGGGTATTTTTTCTGCTACATCTCAAGCAAGCTATTTATGATAAGGAAATGTTGGCAATACTATATGCACTTAAGAAATGGCGACCTTACCGAATGGGAAGACACTTCAAGGTAAAAATGGATCATGATAGTCTCTTAAATAATTTTTTAGAACAACTATTATCTTTAGAAGAACAAAAAAAATGGGGTCACAAATATGTTGGGTTATGACTTTGACATCATCTATAGAAAAGGGAAGCAAAATTTTGTTGCAGATGCACTCTCAAGAAAGGATGAGGATGGGGAAGCATTGTTTTGTGCTATTTCTATTATCCAACAAGATTGGATAAACGAAGCAAGGGATGAATGGAAGAAGAATGAATAAGTATGATCACTCATTCAAAAGTTGCAGAATATTCCAATTCAAACAATATTGTCAGAACTTGAAGAGTAAGGAAAAATCAAATTAGAACCTAGAGTAGTCACAAAAACAAGAACTGGACAACTACGAAATCGATCAATTTCAGAGTATCTCATCAAGTGGAAGAACTTACTCGCCGAATATTCCACATGGAAGGACGAGAATTTTATACAAAAGCATCAAGAACTACTCAAGCATTGAGGACAACACTTTTTGAAGGAGAGAGGCATGTTAGGCCCCTATACTACTAGTGTAACCCCTTATTGTTATTAGTACAGCCCCCTTATTATGTTGTTGTACCCATGTAGTCCCCATATTGTTATTATTGTGCCCCATAGAAGCCCACTATTGTTATTATTGTGCGCTTACATTATTATTTTTGTGTCGACTCTGATTATATTATGACCCCTTAGACTACTATATATAGAAAGGAGGTCTTGTCATTTGGATCATCCAAGAATTGTTCATTTGTGTAATGTAAAGGAGGTTTCCCTTTGAAAAGGCTGAATTATAAGACATTGATCTATCCTTTCTATCTTTTTGTGAGCTAGTTTCATAACAGAATACATAGCCTTCCCTTTCAGGATTGTGCAATGTTGTCTTGGTGAGGAAGAGTCTGGGCCAAGACTGCCTCGACCTGCCGACAGGCAACTGAAAGCGAATGTGAATGTGAATGCATGGTGATACTGAGTGTAAGCATAAGTGAATGATTGTGCATGCAAACGGTGAATGACAAATTCAGAAAATAGAACAACATGCCTGTGGGTGAGGTGAGTCGTCGAATCGGCAACTGTTCGTGAAAAATAGTTTCATGCATGCGACAGTAGTGAGATGTTGACGAAAACTGAAACGGTGCTAGTACAAGCTAGTATGTATCAAAACGACAGCGAGTGCTTATTGAAATCAAGCAGACAACATTCATACGAAACACAAAAAGCACCAGAAATGCAACACAAGACATGGAAGGCAGGCTTACCCCTAAACAGTTGAGCTGAATGTGTCGACGACTCCTAATTGCGATGTGGGATGTTAAGCTACAAGATTGATGTGAGGAAGGAGCTCTGCAGCATCTGGTTCATGAGTTTTGATAAAATCAAAGATGTGACACGCATGCCACAAATCTAGGAAGAGCAACACTTGGTGGGAGGTTTCTAAAATGATCCTTGCATGCAACCTCCAGCTAGTAAAAGTAGATCCCTGAATCAAGGGATGCCTTTGCATGCTACCTTGGGAGAAGCAGCCCATGCATGTATATCAGTTTTTCTCAGTCCCAGAGGGAACCAGTCAACTTAATTGCACATGCAAGAGGCTACTCAACTGCTGGGATAAAATGCGCATTTCTCGATGGGAGATGGTTGACTGCCAAGAAGATTTGCGCAATTTCTAGGCAGAGTAACTCACTTCTGCCCAGGATTATGCAATTCCTGGGCTGAGGAGCCCTGCTAGGAAGAACTGCACAATTTTTTGGATGAAACCTAACTGGAAGAATTGCGCAATTTTCTGGATGAAGCCTGACTGGCAGAATTGCGCAATTCTAGAGCCCATCAGGATTCCAGACTGAATTGTGCAATTTCTAGAGGGAAAGCTAGTTGCCCTCCAGAATCGCAATTTCTTGAGGGATTTTCTCAGCCTGTAGCTAGACCAAGTCTGGAACAAAAACCTATGAGGGGAACGCATCAATCTCTGATAGACATGCTTCCTTTCTGCAAGAAAATCATTCAAGCTTGTGTACTTGACGAAGAAAGACATGATGTTGTGAAAGGTTGGTAGGGAGGCTCCAAAACAAAGCTAAGGAAAAAAATTGGAAGGTGGTTGCAGTCACTACAACACTTGGCAACGCACTGGTAGAACTCCAGTTCTCTGAATGGACCTCGTTCGTGAAAAACAAGTCTAAAATCTCCAGAAGTATTTTTCAGTTCTTAGTTCGTCTTGGTTTCACACTAGCCTGATTGTAAGATGTAACATTTGCTAAGCTCTTTGTCGATTGACACACATTCCAAGCCAACGCAACACAGTTGTTTCAATTGGGGTTGAGGGGTATATTCATGCACAAGCAATATAATCGTTAGAGTCTTAGTTTCATCTATGTTGTTGCTCCGCTGCTAGCAGGCCTAGACAATACCCCGACAGAGTCACATAGGAACACAAGAATCGCTTCGCTTCCAGCGAGCCTGTTCAGCACCCCGACGAAGTTACTTGCATCACCTCTCTGCGCAGGAAGCCATTTTCTTCTTTCAACTTATTCATTATTCATTTTTTTTTAATTTTCACTTTCATTTTTTTTCATTTTTTCATTTTCACAATTGTGCATAGCACTTATTCACTTCAGAGGCAGAAGAGAGATCCTGAATTATTGAGAGCAGAAAAGGTTGTTCCTTCAGAGAAGTAGTTTATTATATACCTCTGACGTGGCGGTTAAGGTTTTCCCCCTCACCTTACTCTACTTGACTGAGCTGACAAGGGTTAATCCAAAAACAACCGACTAGAGTAGGTGGCACTAGTTAGCACACAGGCGTTGTGTTTTCACCAAGGTTAACCTCGAACAGTACGTATTTTCCTTCGACGTATCATAAACTAGAGATAACAAGTTCATTATATGGAGGTAGGATGACAGATAACCAAGTAGTGATAGTAGTACAAGGCCTCTTTTACTTTACCCAGCTTATTTCAAGAGTCATACATGATTTCATGCGAAACTTACCTACGAACAAAACAAGAAAATAACAACGAAGCAAAGAAAAAGCAAAATCAACTGTGAAAGCAAAGTAAGCAAACAAGCAAGCAAACAAAAAAGCGAAGCAGGTAAGCAAACAAACATGCAAGAAAACAACTGAAAGCAAAACTACTCCTACTCCTAAGCTAATGATGCATGGCCCTGATCATGTGAAGTGATATTTCCAATGCAGCCACTGGCACATTGGTTGACCCATGTTGGTGAAGGCTTGGTCCGCGAGCAACCCAGTTGTGCAAACTAGCAAACAAGAAAGATATAACAATGAAGAAAAACACGCTTCATGTTTAAAAGTGTCCATGGGACATAAGTGTGTAAAAGTGCATGACATGTGGTCCGTGGACTTGTCACGATGTTGTGCGACACTGCGTGCATCTTTAAAGCATATGCATACTCTTGGTTGTGACATGCAAGCAAACAAAAGAAACAAGACAACTTGTGTCGTGCATGCGTGCTTGCAATGTAAGATTCCTCCAATGCATGAGCGATGGGATCATGTAGTTCGAGTGTAGGAAGCATGATCAATGTGTGAGATGGATCTTCAATGCATACAGATGAGTGATGAGGAGCCTTGGGTGATTGAACAATTTCCTGGTCGAAATTGAAACTAACCCCAAGAGAGCGAGGCCCTGACATAACCATTAGCTCGCGTTGAAGTGCCTTGACAATCTTAGGTGTTTCAACTTCATCGTCAGATAGATCATCATAAACAAGTGACTTCGAAAAATCAACTACGGTAGAAACATGATCGTGATCGAATATGGGAGTAAATGGATCACGACAGCCACGATCAGAAAAGTCAATGATTTCATCGACATCCTCACGATCTGATGAATCAAACAGAGGGGTAGATGAGAAGCGAACAAATTCATCCTCTATGTTTCCAGAAAACGTAGATGAAAAATCAAATGGATTTTCAATGAATAACTCATCCTCTTCGTTTTCGAATGATGGACTGATACTTGATCTATCCTACGAAAGATCAACAATGGGTGCATCCGTGGACGAAGATACACATGTGAAATCATGGATGGAAAGTTCACCAAAGATGTCAGGAAAGAACAAAGGAGGCTCGGACAAAACATAGTCATCCTTCGCCGAGTGTTGGTGCTAAAGCTCCTAGTCATACTCTTCATGAATGATAGCACATGTTGGTTGTGCAACACCAACTCTGTCAGTGGCTTGCTCCTAGTTCACAACAAGTGTAGAGTCCAAAATGGAAGAACAAAAGACAGTATCATCTAGAGGAACAGCCAAGTGCGAAGACGGAGGTGGTGGAATAAAATTCATATGAGAACTCGATGGACTCACAACCAAATCTACATGCAAGTTAAGCGAAGTGGTGTTGGGAGGATGTGACAGCTGAATAGGTGTGTGAGCATAATCTTCAACATCACTTTGTAGTGGTGGAGTTGTTTGATGAGGGGATGGCAGAATGTCACTTGTAACAGTGACCACATCTGTCAATGATTGCGCAGCTCCATCACTGAATAATACTGAGCGAGACTTGATTTCAAACTTCTTCTTGGGACAAGCAAATTTCTTAACATAGTACTCAAATCGGTCCCAAAGATAGAAAATTTTCATCTAGCTCTTCGGAGCTTGAAACTGCAAATCACAGAAGTGCCGCCAAAACTCCATATTCAATTCATGTGGAGCCTTCCGTTGTTGTAACAGTTTTTGGTCAAGATGGTCTAGATCAAAATGATAGAAAGTGTCTTCAATGAGATCAAATAAGTGCTCAAGTGAGTGCACGTTGTCATCTGGTAGGCTGCACAGCCAACGATGTGGAGATTCGCGAAGTGTGTATGCAAGCAGCAAACTGGCATGTTCCTCAGAACATCCATCTTCCTCATGAAGCACGGGAAGAAATTCATGTAAGAACTCAGGCCAGGCCACTTCGCCCTCATCATCATACGTGTAAATGGACAAGTGATCAAAAAACTCCCTCATGGTGGTGATACCTTCATGATTCGAAAAACATCATGGAGGGAGAAGAGTGCAAGAATCCATGATAGATATGCAAAGGTTCAAAACAGGATGAGAGGACATAGCTTGTCATATGGCCCTGCTTCTAGCACCAGAAATGTTGACGGTGTTGGACCCGCCAACATGTCAAAGGATCTCCCTGGTAAGAAGTCCCAACTATACCTCGGACCATTTGGTGTAAGAATCCCAGCAGTGGGTCGTACGGTAATGCCTTGACCATGATTTCACATAGAGCCAAGTAAGATAACTTTGTTCGTAGCAAGGGTGTGACAACTGCAGTAAAACAAGGAAGGTGCATGAATGGTTCTAACACATGGAGAGTTGGGTGAGTGCGCCCCTTGGAAACCTGTGGTAGCACACGACTTGGAAGGGAACACACGAGTGAAGATGCAACACAATCTGGAAAGCAAGTTAGCTAACAATCCAAAGTGATGGTTAAACCAATCAACACATTTCAATAAGATTCATACATACTTATACATAATAGTCCATACATCCATGCATAAGAAAATAGATACATACATCATTTAGATTAAACAAGATAGATGGAATTCAATATGACATGTGCATGAAATCTGTTGGCTTTGTTATATTAAGGAGTGTAATTTCTAGTCATACAATACATCCATGTCCAACCACTAGTTCCAACAATGGAACGTTACAGCCACAACCACCTGCTCCTCCAAAGAGATGTATTAGCTCTGTAGAGTGGAGAAGCCAAGGCTTGTTACAATACTGTCCAAGCTTTCTCTAAGATAGTCTTATTGGAAGCTTGGCTAACTGAAAGCCCATACAATTAGTTATGAGGTACTATTTATAGCAAAGGGTGGGGTGACCCTTGACATTCCCCTTTGTGACAGTTCATCTACCCTCATGACTCTTCATCTACTCTATGATTGTTACATTCACTATCAACACTTGAAATTCCACTTGACAAGACGTTACATTACAATGCACATGTGCCCATGTGAGACAAAATGGCTTGAGCAAGCCATGCAAGACATCACTAACACTCGGTCTGTTGTGATGAGACTAACTCTTTGACATGCTTGTGATGGTGAAGGTGGTGAGATGATGCCAAGCTTGGTCGTCCATGATAGTGTGCATGCACTCCATGGTGACATCTTCCTGAAGCGAACTCTTGCCTCCATTGCATCTGGGTGCATTGGTATGGCTACTTCGTCCAACTCGTATGCTTGCATGCACATGGTCTTCTTGGGTACGGTCGAACCAGTAACAAACTGATGCATATTGCCTGTGTTGATCCTCCAGTGTGTGCTGGTGGTCATGCACATCAAATATCCACTGCATGTTCAGCTCCAGTTAGACTTGCTTCTTCCCTTCGCCTCGGTGAGTGTGCCAAATGGGTTGGATCACATCCGTGTGCACAATTGACATGCATGTTGTTGCATTCCCTTGCATGCGAACAACAACACTGCTCACCTTGTCTTCTCCGTGCCCACTGCTGGGATGGATCTATAACTTGTATGAGCGTAGTTTTATCCGTGAGTGCATGTTGTGTCCCTTGCTATACCTATTCCTGCTGCAACTCATTCTCTCGTCTATGCAGCTGTTGTTCTTCCTTGAGATTCTCTTTGAGCATATGCAACTCCTTCTCTATTTCGTTCTTTGCCTTCACGTGATCTTCATGTCACGCTATCATCTCATAGCTTGAGTCTCCAAAGTTTCTTTCACCACAAGTAGATATGCTTGAGCTTGCAGCTTTGTTCTGCCTATGTGTTGTCAACAACCTTCTTCTTGCATTCGTTGCATCCGGTATGTTGCCTTTAGCTATTGTTCATGGTTCTTCTTGTTGTGATGTTGCTACCGTCATATCTTGATGTCCTTGTCTACAAACAACTTGATGTCTTCATGGGTAGGCAAGTTCAGAGACACGTGATTGACGACATCCCCAAGTGTGCTCTGAACGGTGTCTTCGACTCTGCTCTCCTAGAAACCATTGTACCTGTGTTGTTGAGAGGCAAATGAACACCTATGATACCTAGAGACATGGCAACACTCATGGCAAGCAATCTTTTAGTTGAAAATCAAAATGAACTTGAGAACTGACTTGCAACATACCTGTGTGACTGATCATGAAGGTTGTCCAATTTTCGCCAGGAGGTCAGGAGACTAACTACCAAGACTGCGCAAGGCACAGTCCGGGCTATCATGAGGCTGACTAACTACTAGAACTGCACAATTCATAGTCCAGCCTTATTGTTGACTGCTGGAATTGCACAACGCGGAATCTCAGCTAGAAATGGTTGCAGACCCAATGACTGCATTCCACAATTTTCTGGGCCAGCAGTCACTGTCCCTTAGAATTGCACAATGCAATACTAGAGGACAATCACTGGGAAGAAATGTGCATTTCCTGAGAGGAAGACATATCCTTCCCTTTCACGATTGTGCAATTATGTCTTAATGAGGCAGATTCCGGGCCGAGACTGCCCAAACTTGCCAACAGACAACTGAAAGCGAATGTGAATGTGAATGCATGGTGATATTGAGTGTAAGCATAAGTGAATGATCGTGCATGCAAACGGTGAATGAAAGATTTAGAAAATGGAACAACATGCATGTGGGTGAGGCGAGTCACCGAATCGACGACCGTTCGTGAAAAACAGTTTCATGCATGCGACAACAGTGAGATGTTGACGAAAACTGAAACGGTGCTAGTACAAGCTAGTATTGGTAAAAAATACAGCAAGCACTCACTAAAATCAAATAGCAAAATTCATACGAAGCGAAACACAAAAAGTGCCAGAAATGCAACACAAGACATGGAAGGCGAGCTTACCCCAAAAAGTTTAGATGAATGTGTCGACCACTCTTAGATGTCATGTGGGATGTCAGAGCTACAAGGTTGAAGTGAGAAATGAGCTCTGCAGCATTTGGTTCATGAGTTTTGATCAAATCGAAGATGTGACATGCATGCCACAAATCTAGGAAGAGAAACACTTGGTGGGATGTTTCCGAAATGATCCTTGCATGCAACCTCCAACTGCTAAAATTAGATCCTTGAATCAAGGGATGCCTTTGCATGCTACCTTGGGAGAAGTAGCCCATGCATGTAAATCGGTTTTGCTCAGTGCCGAAGGGAACCGGTCAACTCAACTGCACATGCAAGAGGTTGCTCAACTGCTAGGAGAAAATGCACATTTCTGGGTGGGAGCCATGTTGATTGCCTAGGAGATTTACGTAGCAAAACAACTGACTGCTACCCAGGATTGTGCAATTCTTGTGCTGAATAGCCTTGCTAGCAAGAATTGTGCAATTTTCTAGATGAATCCTGACTGGCTGAATTGTGCAATTTCTAGAGGGAAGGTTGGTTGCCCTCTAGAATTGCACAATTTCATGAGGGAGCTGCTTGGCCTGCAACTGGACCAAGTCCGAAAGAACAACCTGTGAGGAGAAAGCATCAACCTCTGATAGAGAGGCTGCCTTTCTGCAAGAAAATCACTAAAGCTTGTGTACTTGATGAAGCAAGACATGCTACTGTGAAAGGTTGGTAAGGAGGCTCCAAAATGAAGCTAGGGAAAAAATTTGGAGGGTTGTTGTAGCTGCTACAACACTACCACATGGCACCTTAGTTACTTTTCCTGTCGTTTTTCAAATGAGCATAGTTTTATCATTTGAATCTATTTTCAACACCATATTTTTTGAAGCTCCCTATTTTTCATGCCTTTTCAATCTTAGTGGTCAATTTTCAATTTTGAAGCCATCTTAGCTACACATTTTGATATAGCTAGTCCAAGTAAGATCCAACTTGCCAGTTCTAATTACTTCACTTAGAAATGCCTAATGAAGGACTTACTACAATGTAAGAGATTTTACTGAATTACCTTGGAAACATAAATTATCCCCCATGATACACTTAATGCAAGAAAATGGAACAATACAAGTGATTTTGGATTGGTAAAGATGTAATATCTAGTAATTTACAATTTCACAATTAAATAATTGAGATCCCAGATGTTGCTTGGAAAAAACTTTGAAACCATGTATACTAAATGAGATTCAATCCCACCAAACTTAAAATAAATTAATTTGGAATGAAATCTTAGTGGGTTATTTTGAATTAAAGTTTAACAAAGAGAATTTAGTGGCATAACAAAAGCAAGGCTCCAAACATCCAAAAATTTAACATCCTTGGAACAAATATAATGAGGAGCATAAACCCTCATAGCTAGCTCCTACACCTAAGCATGATAAAGGAACTAAATAAACAAGGCAAAAAGAATAGGGACATTGTGATTTTTGTAGGCAATATGGTTATATTAAATATAAATGTTTCAAAAATATGGAAGCCTTAGAAGCGACAATGCAAAAGTGATACATCAATCTTGATCATCCTTCTAACGCTTCTTCTCATGAACATGCACTTTTTACTTCTAGTTTCTCTTTCAATGCAACACCAACTTCTTCTAATTAGTAGGTTATTACTTCCAAAGCATCTTATCAAATGGATAAGGATAAAGCCATAGTTTATAATTTCAATGAATGTAACACCAAGAAAAAATTTATTAGTAATGATCAATCTATTAGCGATGTAGCAGTGTATGAAATAATTTAACTATGTGATGGCTATTTTAATGATGTATTATGTGATCCAATTGTTTCATGCAATATTTTATCAATATATTAAACCACCCATTCAAGTGAAGATAAAACGACATAATTTTCACCTCATAAATTTGTAATCAAGGATTCAAAGGACCCCAAGAATGTTTTAGCAACTAAATTAATAATGATAAAACTAGGTTGTATAGATTTCACAACTTTGAGTCATCATTTCTTCCATCAGTTTTATTTCTTGTAGCGATGACATGTTCAAACTTTGGTATGAGTGGTTAAGTCATCTTAGCCATCATTCTTTGCAACAACTATGTAAATAGAATATGGTGAATGGTCTTCCTCTTCTTCTTATTTTTTGAAAATATGGTGCTTGTTATGGTTGTGTTCCTAACAAACATCATCAAAACAATTTTGAACAAACATGCCCCTTAGCACACCTCAATCCTCTTGCAAATTGTTCATAGTGATTAGTGTGGTCCACTTTTTTTTTCTTCTTTCTCTAAGTTCAAGTAAATTAATTTCATTAAGGACTTCGCCAAACACATTTCAATTTATTTACAAAAATCAAAATGAACTTGAGAACTGACTTGCAACATACCTGTGTCACTGATCATGAAGATTGTGCAATTTTCACCAGGAGGTCAGGAGACTAACTACCAAGACTGCGCAAGGCACAGTCCAGGCTATCAGGAGGCTGACTAACTGCTGGAACTGCACAATGCATAGTCCAGCCCTATTGTTGACTGCTAGAATTGCACAATGCGGAATCTCAGCTAGAAATGGTTCCTTAGAATTGCGCAATGCAATACTGGAGGACAATCACTGGGAAGAAATGTGCATTTCCTGAGAGGAAGACATATCATTCCCTTTCACGATTGTGCAATTATGTCTTAGTGAGGCAGAGTCCGGGCCAAGGCTGCCCAAACTCGCCAACAGGCAACTGAAAGCGAATGTGAATGTGAATGCATGGTGATATTGAGTGTAAGCATAAGTGAATGATCATGCATGCAAACGGTGAATGACAGATTTAGAAAATGGAACAACATGCATGTGGGTGAGGCGAGTCACCGAATCGATGACCGTTCATGAAAAATAGTTTCATGCATGCAACAACAGTGAGATGTTGATGAAAACTGAAACGGTGCTAGTACAAGCTAGTATGGATCAAAAAGACAGCAAGCACTCACTAAAATCAAATAGCAAAATTCATACGAAGCGAAACACAAAAAGTGCCAGAAATGCAACACAAGACATGGAAGGTGAACTTACCCCAAAACGTTTAGCTGAATGTGCTGACCACTCTTAGATGTCATGTGGGATGTCTGAGCTACAAGGTTGAAGTGAGAAATGAGCTCTGCAGCGTTTGGTTCATGAATTTTGATCAAATCGAAGATGTGACATGCATGCCACAAATCTAGGAAGAGAAACACTTGGTGGGATGTTTCCGAAATGATCCTTGCATGCAACCTCCAACTGCTAAAATTAGATCCTTGAATCAAGGGATGCCTTTGCATGCTACCTTGGGAGAAGTATCCCATGCATGTAAATCGGTTTTGCTTGGTGCCGAAGGGAACCGGTCAACTCAACTGCACATGTAAGAGGTTGCTCAACTGCTAGGAGAAAATGCACATTTCTGGGTGGGAGCTGTGCTAACTGCCCAGGAGATTTATGCAGTTTCTGGGAAAAACAGCTGACTGCTGCCCAGGATTGCGCAATTCTTGTGCTGAATAGCCTTGCTAGGAAGAATTGTGTAATTTTCTAGATGAATCCTGTCTGGCAGAATTATGCAATTCTGGAGCCCAGCACGCTGCCAGACTAAATTGTGCAATTTCTAGAGGGAAGGCTAGTTTCCCTCTAGAATTGCGCAATTTCTTGAGGGAGCTACTCAGCCTGCAACTGGACCAAGTCCGAAAGAACAACCTGTGAGGAGAAAGCATCAAGCTTCGATAGAGAGGCTGCCTTTCTGCAAGAAAATCACTAAAGCTTGTGTACTTGATGAAGCAAGACATGCTACTGTGAAAGGTTGGTAAGGAGGCTCCAAAATGAAGTTAGGGTAAAATTTTGGAGGGTTGTTGTAGCTGCTACAACACTACCACATGGCAGCTTAGTTACTTTTCCTGTCGTTTTTCAAATGAGCATAGTTTTATCATTTGAAATCTATTTTCAACACCATATTTTTTTAAGTTCCCTATTTTTCATGCCTTTTGAATCTTAATGGTCAATTTTCAATTTTGAAGCCATCTTAGTTACACATTTTGATATAGCTAGTCCAAGTAAGATCCAACTTGCCAGTTCTAATTACTTCACTTAGAAATGCCTAATGAAGGACTTACTACAATGTAAGATATTTTATTGAATTACCTTGGAAACATAAATTATCCCCCATGATACACTTAATGCAAGAAAATGGAACAATACAAGTGATTTTGGATTGGCAAAGATGTAATATCTAGTAATTTACAATTTCACAATTAAATAATTGAGAACCCATATGTTGCTTGGAAAAAACTTTGAAACCATGTATACTAAATGAGATTCAATCCCACCAAGCTTAAAATAAATTAATTTGGAATTAAATCTTAGTGAGTTCTTTTCAATTAAAGTTTAACAAAGAGAATTTAGTGGCATAACAAAAGCAAGGCTCCAAACATCCAAAAATGTAACATCCTTGGAACAAATATAATGAGGAGCATAAACCCTCATAGCTAGTTCCTACACCTAAGCATGATAAAGGAACTAAATAAACAAGGCAAAAAGAATAGGGACATTGTGATTTTTGTAGGCAATATGGTTATATTAAATATAAATGTTTCAAAAATATGGAAGCCTTAGAAGCAACAATGAAAAAGTGATACATCAATCTTGATCATCCTTCTAACGCTTCTTCTCATGAACATGCACTTTTTACTTCTAGTTTTTCTTTCAATGCGACACCAACTTCTTCTAATCAGTAGATTATTACTTCCAAAGCATCTTATCAAATGGATAAGGATAAAGCCATAGTTTATACTTTCAATGAATGTAACACAAAGAAAAAATTTATTAGTAATGATCAATCTATTAGCGATGTAGCAGTGTATGAAATAATTTAACTATGTGATGGCTATTTTAATGATGTATTATGTGATCCAATTGTTTCATGCAATATTTTATCAATATATTAAACTACCCATTCAAGTGAAGATAAAACGACATAATTTTCACCTCATAAATTTGTAATCAAGGATTCAAAGGACCCCAAGAATGTTTTAGCAACTAAATTAATAATGATAAAACTAGGTTGTATAGATTTCACAACTTTGAGTCATCATTTCTTCCATCAGTTTTATTGCTTGTAGCGATGACATGTTCAAACTTTGGTATGAGTGGTTAAGTCATCTTAGCCATCATTCTTTGAAACAACTATGTAAATAGAATATGGTGAATGGTCTTCCTCTTCTTCTTATTTTTTGAAAATATGGTGCTTGTTATGGTTGTGTTTCTAACAAACATCATCAAAACAATTTTGAACAAACATGCCCCTTAGCACACCTCAATCCTCTTGCAAATTATTCATAGTGATTAGTGTGGTTCACTTTTTTTTTCTTCTTTCTCCAAGTTCAAGTACATTAATTTCATTAAGGACTTCACCAAACACATTTCAATTTATTTACTAAAATTTAAAAGTAAAGTTTTTAACATAAATTTGACCTACAAGACCTTTATAGAAAGGCGATCTAGACATCAAATTCAAAATTAAAAAACATAATGATGCAAATCTAAATTAGATTTTCTTAGAATCGACCCCTCTTACCCTTTAATCACATTTTTATTCCCATAACCATTGCTTCCTTCAACCACTTTCGGGAAATAAATCTCATTAATAATCATAGTGGAGGATGTATTAATAGTGGGAGGAGTTAGAGGGATGGGCAACTCTGAGTATGGCTGAAGATTTTACTTAATTCCTTTCTCCCTATAGCGTTACCTTCGTAACCCCTTTTTTTTATGGCTTAAGATCGGGCCTATGCAGCACCGTCTTTAAACACCACAATAAACAGTGGCCCTTCTCAAACTTCCATATAATAACTACAACCTACTCTTCATGTCCCAACACAATGGGAAAAACATTTGCAAAGGTCGTCGAGTTAAGCCCTTCGAGCGAGACCCATAGTTAATGGCCCTGGGCCGCTCTCTATATATCCCGACGTAATGAAAAAAATGCTCGCAAAGACTGCAAGAGTAAGCCCTTCAGGCAAGACCCATGATCCCCCGTCATTTATAATGACTCCACTTTTCTCACCTGGGTTGGCCCACTTCGTCATGTAATCCTAGTAAGTGTAGCTTGACTCGATGGGAAGGGATGTTACTAAGAGATATCAGGTGGAAACCTCTAGGTTCAATAGTTTCGAGTTCTTTCCATTATGAAAATTGTCAACTAACGATCTCAAGTTATGTTAATTAACTAACTTCGCTGCAATGAAAATTGGATAAGTGTTGGCACTTTCGGCTTATATCAATGGCTCTATACGCTGACTCCTCTCGGTTATTTTTACACCTCTCGTCTCTTTGCACTATTCTAAACACTTTCTCTCACTCTCCTCTAGCCTTTCCACTCTCTTGAGAAACTTCTCTCTATCTCCTCTCTCTCAATTCAGTCTTTCTTTCGTCCTGTTGATATATATATATAATATCTAATATTATTATATATATATATATATAATATATAATATATATATATATATATATTATATATTATATTATATAATATATATATTTATATAAAGTGTGTTGTGTGTGTGTGTGTCTCTCTCTCTCTCTCTCTTTGTCTAATTATATATAGGATTTCATAGAACTAGATTGAATAAAATTAAAAGCTCTCGCACACCACTCTCGAACCCATTTTTATTAAAATTCAAATAATATAAAGATTACAATGGTTTGGTCTAGATCCATGAATGTAGGATCAAAAGACTATTTTAGAGAAACAAAAAAACTACAACCACTGCAACAAATTGCCTAATTTAAAGAATTACATGGAATTTTCAAATAATTCATTTCCTAACAAACCACTAATTGAGAAACCAAATCCTTTGGTAAATATTTTTGACCTCTCAGACATTGAATTACGAATGCCCTTGCACCATACTCCCAAGGAACAAAGATTCCGTGGATTACTATCCATGAGTTCTTCAACATATTTGCCACTTTTTTGTACGAGTGTGGTTGTCATCCAGGTTACATTTGAAACTGGAAGGTTTTTCCACTTTACCAAGTATTCAAAATACTCTTTGTCCTTGGGCTTATTGATCAATCTCTTGTCCAGAATCCTTTCAGGTTGCAAAGGTTCAGTTGCTGGCAACTGCGTCTCCCACAGTATCGGTTGTTGCTTTTGATCATCACTTTCTAGTTGTTCTGTCTCAGGCTCATATTTGTATAAATATGCTACATTAAATATTCATGAAATTCCAACTCTAGGTGGCAATTCAAGTTCATAAGAATTAGCAGAGAATTTCTTCAAGATCCTGCAAGGTCCTATCTTCTTAAATTTCAACTTCTTGTACTTGCCTTTTGGGAATATTTACTTTCTCGAATGTGAAAGTACCAAATCTCCCACTTCAAAATTCTTCTCCCTTCTACTGAGATCTGCTATGATCTTATATTTCAGACTATTGTCATGTAGTTTTTTCTTTAACTGGTCATGGATTTCTCATATAGTTGTACTAAAGTCTTCTCCTACTACACTTCTCTGCTATGTTGTTCCTAGAGTTTTGAGCTCATGCACTCCTCTTGGGTTCATTCCATACATAATTTGGAAAGGGCTTTGTCTAGTACTTTTGTTGGGAGTGTCATTGTATGCATATTCGACTTATGCTCAAATTTGATCCCACTATTTAGGATGATCTCCAATTAAATTGTGTAGAATGTTTCCCAAACTTCTATTTACGACTTCAGTCTGACCATCATTTTGTAGGTGATAAGTTGATTTGAATTGCAATTATGTGCCAAATTTCTTCCACAATGATCTCCACAAATGGCCCAAGGATCTAGTATCTCAATCTAAAACAATACTCAAAGGAATTCCATGTAGTATTACCACTTCTTTAAAGAACATATTAGCAACATGGCTAGCATCACTAGTCTTATCATAGGGAATACAATGAGCCATTTTTGAAAATCTATCTACAACCACAAAAACAAAATCATTACCTTTCTAAGTTCTTGGCAGTCGTAAAATAAAATCCATACTCATCGAGTCCCGAGGCCTCTCTAGAAACGACAATGGAATATATAGTCTAGTGTTCTAGCTTCTCCCTTTGGTGTATTGACAGGTTCTACATTTCCTTACAAATTTATGCACATTAGTCCTCAACTTTGGCTAGTAGTAATGTCTTTTCAATAGATCATAAGTCTTGTCTTGTCCAAAATGTCCTCGAAGGCCTCCACTATGCTTTTCCTTAATTAAATTTTACCTCATGGAACAATTGGGAATACACAATTGGTTGTTTTTAAAGAAAAGTCCATCTTCGATCATGTAGTCAAGCCATGGGCTTCAATTTTGAGAAGTTGGGTTCTTGTAAGCTCAAAAGATTCTTTGAAATCTGCATCCTTCTCATACAATTCCTTTATAAAATCAAATTCCAACACCCAAATCTAACATTCCTGCAATAATAATTGCCTCCTACTCAAAGCATCTACAATTTTTTAGACTATCTATTGACGTGATTTGAAAAAATGTAAAAATTTGCAAGTACTCGACCCACTTAATGTATTTTTGGTTCAATTTAGGTTGATGCATAATATATTGGATCGAATGATTATCATTATATAAAATAAACTCCCTAGACAATAAATAATGTCTCCATTTCTTAAGGGCTTGAACCACAACATAAAATTCTTTGTCATATGTTGTATACTTCGTTCTAGCCTTGTTCAACGTCTCATTGTAATAAGCAATGGGTTTGTCCTCCTGGTTGAGTACTGCTCCAATTGCATCATTGCTGGCATCGCTTTTCACTCAAAAAGGCTTATTAAAATCTGGAAGTGTAAGGACTGGCTGCTTTATAATCTTCTTCTTTAACATCTAGAACCCCTTCTCAACTTCAGCAGTCCACCGAAATGGTTCTTGATTCTTCTTAATTGTCTCCACAATTGGTGAGCTCATTTCGCCGAAGTTCTTGATGAATTTCCTACAAACAAATTCCAAACCATGAAAACTTTTGACTTTAAAAATATTTTTGGGAGAGGGCCATTCAACAATAGTATTTACCTTTCCTAGATCCATCTTCAACCCTTCTCTAGAAATTACAAATCCTAAATATACAAGCTTTGAATTTAATAAGGAGCATTTATTCAAATTTATAAGTAATTGTTCATGTTGTAATTTCCCCAACACATACCTCCATTGTCGTAGATGTTCCTCCTTTAACTGAATGTAAACTAAGATGTCATCCAAGTAAACAATTACAAACATAACTCTTTCAGTACCTCATTCATCATCCTCATGAATGTACTAGGTGCATTGGACAATCCAAATGTCATAACCGTCCATTCATACAATCCTTCATTAGTTTTAAAGCCATTTTTCCACTCGTCTCCCTCTCTCTTATTCTAATCTGATGGTATTCACTTTTCAAATCAATCTTTGAAAACTAGCTGGCACCATTTAAACAATCCAGTAAGTCATCAATGTGTGGCAAGGGAAAATGATACCCGATTGTGATCTTATTCAATGCTTTGGAGTCTGTATACATGTGCCATCCACCATCCTTTTTTGGGCTCAATACTGTAGACACTGCGCATGGACTAAGACTTTCTCATATTAGTTTTGTTGAGAAATCTATAAAGAAATGGATAGAATGATTCCTCTTTAGCTTGATAACTTCTTGTGACTCATATTTTTACTTTTTCTTACTTATTAGCTTCTTGTATTATTGTGTTATTCTTATCATCAAACAACTACCAAAACAAGACTCTCAACAGTACACAAGAACACTGGATATAGGCTGCAAGTCAGGGCCAAAACCTCTCTACTTGAGAGGAAAACCCACAAATCTCTTCTCTTCTAATAGATCCTTCAATTGAATAATTCCAAGACCTCTAGACCAAGACCAATACCTCTCGAAGACCAAGTCCCACCTTCTTGATGATCTACTTCCTTTATCCAAGTCAAACCCAGTCAAGTCTCTTCCATTAGCACAACTTCGACCCCCAGAAACACATTTTTGGCCTCTACTGCAAGTCTGAAATTTTTGGTTCTCCCAGAAATAGTTGCTTCCACATGTGTGAGCTTATTTCGGGTTTCCAAGATTTCTTGAGACTTTCGCTTAACTTTCTCCTTCTTCTAAGGCTTGAGGATGACCTAATGAGCCTTCTTTTGACCTTCTTTCTACACTTTCTCCAAGTTCAATCCTGTGACATCAAAACCCTAATCCAGCAGCAAAAACCCTAATTTCCTTCCTTCGCATGTGTGAAGAGAGAGAGAGAGAGAGAGAGAGAGAATTTACCCAAGCACTTGATCTGCATCCTTCTTCTTCCTTCACTAGCCTCTTTCTTCCTCTCCTTCACTTGCTTGATGGGAGAATGAATTGTGTCTCTAGGAGGTCAAGTTCCTTCCTATATATAGGCTTCCAAGGTGGACAAAATACCTCAATTAGGTTGACTTGGTCTTGGGGGGTATTTTGACACTTTTAAATACAAAAAAAAAAAAAAACTTTTTACAAGTTACAATGTGCTTGATGGGATATTTAACATATGACTGACTCTTTTGGTTTCTTGACCTAGGACAAACCTAGAATCACTCAATGGGTTCTTGATGTCTAAAATAAAATACCTTAAGCATGAAACCCATGCTTCAAAAATAGAAAAAAAAAATTCTTTCATTTTACAATATACAAGAATCAAAAGTACATTTCATATTTATGAAGACCGGACCTAGTTACATATTTTTCAACACTCCCTCTTAACTAGGGATGTATTCATAAATGGTACATGGACATTCTCAATCTGAAGATATCTCATAAGAAGAGTCGGATTGGTAACCCATCTGTTTAGCATCATATCACCCAACATTGTCACATAGCAAGACCTTGACTAACAACTCTATCTCTCCACAAGATTAGAGCACAATGTTGGCGAGACCAATGACTTATAGACACCATCATCATTGTCTCTCAAGGCACATACCTCACCTGAGTGTTCATAGGGTATGCCCTTCCAGGACTATTCTTTTCTTGGATTCCCAGTCCTCAAGTGAATATTGGTCCTCTACAACTACTCTTATCTTGGATGCCCTACCTCATCCTGAAAGAGTATCAGATGCTAAATGCTTACCCAATCCTCCATTATTTCTTCCCAAAGTGAAGACAAGAATGATGTGTCTATCTCTCCCTCTCAAGGGAGGATCTATCAACTATTCCAATCTTATCTCTAAAATATACACGCTTCTTGTTAGGAAGAGATTTTGTCAGGATGTCAGCAAACTGTTCATCAGTGGAGATATACCATAGCTGCAACACTCCATCCTACACTAGCTTTTGAATGTAGTGATATGTGTTAATTATGTGCTTTGTCTTTCCATGAAACATTGGGTCTTCAGACAACCTTATAAAGCTGGTGTTTTCACAACGTATCATTGTAGGGTCCATTGGTCATTTAAACAAATTGGACAACGGCTTCTTCAATAATACAACTTCTCTGCTTACTTCACAAGCTGCAATATATTAAGCCCCAACACTACTCAAAGCAATTGATTTTTTCTTTCTACTCATCCAGGAGACCATGGAGGATCCCAAACTAAAACATCCTCCAGTAGTGCTTCTTCCATCCCACTCACTGCCTCCCCAATTGGAATTTGTATATCCAATCAAGTGTGCATCATTCCTCTTGTCATACATTAGGCAGTAGTGGATTGTTCCTTGCATATATCGCAGTATATGTTTGGTTGATTACCAATGATCATGCTTGGCCTCTACCTGGAACTGACTGAGAACATTTACTGCAAAACATATGTCTGGTCGAGTATTCACTAGGTACATCAGTGAGCCAATCAATTTTCTATACTTGGTCGAATCCATAGGGATTGACTCAAAACTTCTTAGCCTCTTCAAATTTTTTATTATGGGAGTAGTCATAGGTTTGCAATCCATCATGTCAAACTTCTTCAACATCTCAATCACATACTTTCCTTGACCTAGATAAATCTCATCAGTTCCCTGCCAAACTTCGAGTCCAAAATAATGTGCATCAACCCTAGATCCTTCATGTCGAATTTTGCTGCTAGTTGCTTCTTGCACTCTTGGATACAACATTCCACACCTATAATGAGAAGAGCATCCACATATAGAAGAATTATTACAGACTCATCCTTCACAGCCTTGATGTATAGATTTGGATCAGCAAAAATCTTTGAGAAGCCCAATCTTTGTTGTTATGCATCCATCTTTGCATACCATGCCCTTGGTGCTTGCTTGAGGCCATACAATGCCTTCTTCAACCTGAAAACATAAGTCTCTCTATATTTGACTTCAAATCCCAAGGATTGCTCTATATAGAACTCTTTATCAATAGTGCCATTCAGGAATTCAGTTTTGACATCCATTTGATGGATGTTCCATCCCATCGATGTTGCCAAAGATACCAACAAACGTATAGTTGTATATTGTGTTGTAGGTGAAAATTTCTCTTCATAGTCGATGCTTTATGTTGAAAAAATCCCCTAGCCACAAATTGTGCCTTATACTTGTCAATACTTCCATTTGTTGCATATTTAATCTTATAGAGCCACTTGGAAGTTTCCATAGATTTGTCTTCGGGCCTAGGTACGATATCCCAAACTCCATTTTTCATTATGGATTCATATTCTTCATTCATGGCATATTTTCATTCCTTATGTTTGACAACCTCTTCAAAGGTGGATGGTTAAGCTTCTATTAACTTCTTCATGTAGGTTGCATACTCTGAATATATTTTTGACTTTTTACTTTCCCTGAAAGTGCCCTTGGTTGATCCATGTCCTTCTACATATAAAAGAGTAGATTTCAACCAATTAGGTATCATTCTACTTTCAGGGATGACCATAGGTTCCACGGGTTCACTCGGACCTTCATCTTCATGATTTGAACCTTCTTCCTCCCTGGTACCTTCCTCTTCAAATATAGGAAGTTCTTCATCATCAGAGTCCATTGGGAGGTCTTTTGATTTCTTAAATGCAATGCTTTCATCAAATATCACATCTCAAGTAACTTCTATTCAACATCCTTTATTTATATAGATCCTATATGCCTTTGAGGTATTATTATAGCCAATAGAAGTTCCCTTCAGTAGGATCCAACCTCTTTCTCTTGTCCTTTGGTATGTGAATATAGACAGGACAACCAAAGATTTGAAGATGGTCCACGCTTGGTTTTTTCCCAGTGAATGCTTCTTTAGGAGTCATGTTGTCTAGTGATCTATGAGGACTTCAATTTTTAATATATACAACAGCCTTTGTTGCTTCACCCCACAGAAATTTTGGCAGATCTTGATCATGAAACATGGCTCTTACACTTTTTTCAATAAATCGATTCTTTCATTTTGCAACTCCATTTTGTTTGGGATTGTATGGGACTATCAACTTCCTCTTAATCTTAGAATCCATATAGAAAGCTATGATTTCTTTTGAACTATATTCTCCTCCATTATTGGACCACAGAATCTTTATTCTTCTTTCTGTAAGTGATAAAATTGGCAACTAGGGCCAAACTCCATGTGGGTCATATTATTTATGGCAACGGATATTTTTATTGGATCCCTCTCATTGAGAAGTGTATGATTGATCTAAAGATCATCCGATTCCGATGAGTATTTATGAAGTTATGAATTTATTTATGTTATGGACAAATTGTTAAATCGGCCAACAATTTATGTAGAGCCCAATAGTCATGTCTATTTAACCTCTACGTTTTAGTATGAATAGAAGAGGACTTCAAGTCATTTCTACACACAGTTGGATCCCTTCCTCTCTCTACTTGTCTTTGGGTTTTAGTAGAAGGAGAGATCATAAGGAAAAGCCAGAAAAGCCGAAACTGCTAGAAAATTCGAAACTGTCGAAAAAGCCGGAACTGCCAGAAACGTCGGAAAACCTGGAAATACTGGAGAAGCCAAAAAAGCCAAAAAAAGCCAAAAAAGCTGGAAAAGCTGGAAAAGCCAGAAAAGTAGGAACTGTCAGAAAAGTCGAAACTGTCGAAAAAGCCGAAAATGCTAAAAACGTCGGAAATACTGGAAAAGCCAGAAAAGCCGAAAATGTCGAAATTGCCGGAAAAGCCGGAACTGCCGGAAAAGCCAAAACTACCAGGAACTTCTGAAACAGCCGGAGCATCTGTCTCTGAAGGAAGGCATCATGATGTATGAGATCATGGACAACATAATAAGCAGCATGATGATATGAGCATGGGCAACATAATGATGCATGATGATATGAGCATGGGCAGCATAATGATGAATGAGATCATGAGCACGGGCAATTTAATGATGAATAAGACCATGGAAGATGCAGCATGATGAGCAACATGAAGATGAGAGAAAGCAAGTCATCAAGGTTCAACACATGTGACAGTACAACAAGGTGTCACAGGGTAATGTGCAGCAAATAGACGAGATGTAGCACTATGATAGGTGAACGAGTCACCTTAGAGAATCAGTTGAAGCAATATGTCTTCAACTGATCTCATGTCGATATCAAAAGCCAAAGTGATTGACTTCTATTGTAAATGTACTATCTCTCTCACTTTCTCTGCTAAACTTTGAAGAACATAAAAGAAGAATTGATCAAGGGTTTCCCCACATTGGTGTTTGTCCCTGGCTAGCACCACATATTGTGTCCTCTTGTCTTGGCTTGTCTTCTGCTATTTATATTTATGTTCTATATGTAGTTTACTTTATGTTGATGTGATTGCTAATGTGAAAAAGAAATTGAAATAAATTTCTCTAGCATAGAACATACCTAAAATTAACATGGTATCAGAGCTGAGGTGAAGACACTACCCAAGCAAGAGTGAAAGAGCAATCACCAAAGACAATAAGGACAAGACAAAAGGATCAATGGGTTCCACATCTCTCTTCTAAGTTCACAAAGGGTGAAGTCGAAGCAAAACATACTATCAGAATGGCATAGTGGAAGTTTTTGATGGCCCATCTAAAGATCACTTCATTGGGAAGTTCAGATCTAAGGGTGGAAGGAAAGGTAGATGCCTTCATTGCAGTAAGTTCGGCCATTATCCGAAGGAGTGTCCGAAGGTAATGCAATTCATCAAGGAAATGGTTGACTCTTCAAAGAAAGCAAGGAACCCCAAATCACTTTTATGTACCTGATTGCAAGAAGAACCTAGTGTCCATCTCGGAAATGGAAGTCAAAGGTTTCAAGGTGGCACTCATCGATGGAAAGGTATGTGTTTGGAAATAGAATTTTCAAAGATGTTTTTAAGTTCAGGGTTGTATCAAATTGCAAGAAGTCCACTAGGGACCATTTCCACTGTCATGTAGCATCAAAGGTTTGTGAATCAGATGGTGACAGGGATGCCTGAATTTAAAAGGAGCATGAAAGTACATGTCTAAGATGTACCGAAGGAAAATCATACAAGGGGACCATTCCCCTCATGTAGCAGGTCCACAGGTCTGGAACAACCCAAGGGGTCTGAGATTGATAATCACGAATCTCGCATATGCAGGTGGAAGAAAGCCCTATATGGCTTGAAGCAAAACACCTCGGGCATAGTATGAGAGGATCGATCGCTGTCTGATAAAGCAAAGATTCACTAGGAGTGAAATAGATCCAAACCATCCGAAGGTTGTGGATGATAGACCTCTCACACCAGCACCTTATGAGGACGACCTACTTCTAATAGGTGCAGACCCTCTCATTTGAAGAAGTAAGAGGGAGTTGGATTCTAGATGTGGAATGGTGAGCTGCAAGCCTGTGACTAACTCGAGGATCTTAACTTTCAGAAGTTATATGGTAGTGATGTCGGACCAGATTTGGGAAATGCCTCTGAATCTCATAAGCTCATTCGCGTTGATGTTCTTGGTGAACTTCTGTCCGGACATATGTTTTGCAGTTAACATGGTGAGCGCATATTTGGTTGAAACTCACTGGATTGGTGCCAAGAATCTTCTGAGATGTCTTCAGGGCACATTCTCTCATGGATTGAGATACACTGCCGGAAATATGAAACTGTATGATTATTTGAATGTTGATTGGGTAGACAGTGTGGAGGATTACTAGAGCACTTCTTAGTGTTGTTTTTCTTTGGATTTTGTTTTGATATCATGGATGAGCAAGAAGTAGAAGTTTGTTGTTATAAGCACCGCTGAGACTGGATACATATCTATGAGTATGATCTCGTATGAAGCTGCCTGGTTGGGGAAGCTCTTCAAGTGAGTTGTTTGTACCACTGTGATTCTCTGTGACAACCAGAGGTGGGATTTGATTATTGAGGAATCCCGTATTTGACAAATGCTCCAGCAGACAAACATCAGATACTACCTTATCTGGGATATGGGAAGTCTATGAGCAAGGAAGCTCCATCACTATGAGATGATGTAAAGGTCGTTACACTTTGTCTAAGCCCTAGGGGAAAGATCAAATCTGTTATTTTCCCAAACGATTTAGAGTCGTCAAGAGACCCTTGTACAAGGGTCCTGCATGTTGTATACATTGAGCTCTAGGAGCTCTGGGGGCTTGTGGTTCTTACTGGAGCAACATACGACCACAGGGTGACTCACCGTCCCATAGTGGTGCACAATGGGACATGATGATTCACTCTCTTGGGGATAGGATGATTCGCTCTCCTGTGGACAAGATGATTCGCTCTCTTGTGGACAGGATGATTCGCTCTCTTGTGGGACAAGATGATTCACTCTCCTGTGGGACAGGATGATTTGCTCTCCTATAGACAGGATGATTCGCTCTCCTATGAACAAGATGATTCGCTCTCTTGTGGGACAAGATGATTCACTCTCTTGTGGGACATGATGATTCGCTCTCCTATGTAACAGGATGATTAATTCTCCTATGAGATCTGGATGATGTGTTCTCCATGACGATTGTGTAGCAAGATGATTAATTCTCCTGTGAGTTCTGGATGATGTGTTCTCCATGACGATTGTGTAGCAGGATGATTAGTTCTCCTGTGAGGTTTGGATGATGTGTTCTCCATGACGATTGTGTAGTAGGATGATTAATTCTCCTGTGAGGCCTGGATGATGTATTCTCCATGGCGATTTTGTAACAGGATGATTAGTTCCCCTGTGAGGACAGGATTGATTAAATTCTCCTATCGAGGCATCCTACCCAAGCAGTCTGGGACTCATGGGAAGTACCTCTCATCTGATCAATGAGCAGCAAAATGAGGATAGGAACCATAGTAGTACCGATGAACGCATTGTTGTATCTATCGTATTCCCTATGCTAGGATGACCTTGATTGATCTGGGATCAATGATACTGGTCTGGGACCAGTGGTAGGAGTTGTACCCACTCTGACACTAACTTCGAGTCAATTGAGGATTGGTCTGCGACTAGTGGTACATACTCTAAGACTGACTTCGAGTCAATAGAGTACTGGTCTGGGACCAGTTGTAGGAGTTGTACCAACTATGACACTGAATTCGGGTCAGTTGAAGACTGGTCTAGGACCAGTGGTACACACTCTGAGACTGATTTCGGGTTAGTGGAGAATGGTATGACTCATTCTCGATCAATTCTTCTTCTTCATGGTTCAGCAAAGCTAAGTTGAGCAGAGCAGAGCCAGCAGAGCTTAGCATAGCAGAGCAGAGCCAGCAGAGCTGAGCAAAGATGAGCAGAGTCAGCAAAGTTGAGTAGAAAAGAGCAGAGCCAACAGAGCTGAGTAGAGCAAAGTAGAGCCAACAGAGCAGAGCAAAGCTAGCAAAGTTGAGTTGAGCCAGTAGAGCTAAGCAGAGCTGAGCAAAGCAATGCAGGGCACTGATACCAGAGATAGTACAGTTGGACATATGGATCAACGGATGGAGTTCTCCCTAGTTGAGAGGGAGTGATAAAATTGAAAACTAGGGCCAAACTCCATGTGGGTCATATTATTTATGGCAACTGATATTTTTATTGGATCCCTCTCATTGAGAGGTGTAGGATTGATCTAAAGATCATCCGATTCCGATAAGTATTTATGAAGTTATGAATTTATTTATGTTATGGACAAATTATTAAGTCGACGAGCAACTTATGTAGGCTCAGAAGCCCAACAATCATGTTTATTCAACCTCTACATTTTAATATAAATAGAAGAGGACTTCAAGTCATTTCTACACACACTTGGATCTCTTCCTCTCTCTACTTGTCCTTAGCTTTTAGTACGAGGAGATATCCTAAGGAAAAGCCGGAAAAGTCAGAATTGCCGGAAAAGCAGGAAAAGTCGAAACTACCGGAAAAGCCAGAATAGTCAGAAAAGCAGGAAAAGCTGGAACTGCTGGAAAAGATGGAAAAGCCGGAACTGCCGGAAAAGCCGGAACTGCCGGAAACGTCAGAAAAGCTGGAAATATTGGATAAGCCAGAAAATCTAGAAAAGCCAAAAAAGCTAGAAAAGTCAGAAAAGCTGGAACTACAAGAAAAGTCGGAACTGCTGGAAAAGCTGGAAACACCGGAAAAGCTGGAAATACCGGAAAATCCGGAAAAGCCAAAAAAGCCAGAACTGCCAGAAAAGCTAGAACTACCGGGAACTGCCGAAACAGCCAGAGCATCTATCTCCGAAGGAAGGAAGTATGGTGTATGAGATCATGGGCAGCATAATAAGCAGCATGATGATATGAGCATGGGAAACATAATGATGCTTGATGATATGAGCACGGGCAGCATAATGATGAATGAGATCATGAGCATGGGCAGCTTGATGATGAATAAGACCATGGAAGATGTAGCATGTTGAGTAGCATGAAGATGAGAGCAACTCAGTCATCAAGGTTAAACAGATGTGATAGTACAGCAAGGTGTCACAGGGTAATGTGCAGCAAATAGACGAGATGCAGCACTATGATAGGTGAAGGAGTCACCTTAGAGAATCAGTTGAAGCAATATGTCTTCAACTGATCTCATGCCAATATCAAAAGTCAAAGTGACTGAATTCTATTGTAAATGTACTATCTCTCTCACTTTCTCTGCTAAACTTTGAAGAACATAAAAGAAGAATTAATCAAGGGTTTCCCCACATTGGGGTTTGTCCCTGGCTAGCGCCACATCTTGTGTCCTCTTGTCTTGGATTTTCTTCTGTGATTTATATTTTTATTCTATCTATAGTTTGCTTTATGTTGATGTGATTCCTAATGTGGAAAAGAAATTGAAATAAATTGCTCTAGCATAGAACATACCTAAAATTAACAGTAAGGTAATTCCTGAAATTTGATGAATACTTCATCCTTGGATTTCAGCAAATAAACCCAAGTTTTTCTTGAATGATCATCAATGGATGTCACATAATATAGATGATCTCCAAGAGACTTTGTAGACATAGGACCACAAACATCGGAATGAATGAGATCTAGAATTTCTTTTGACCTTGAAACACCGCTTCCAAATGGTCTCTTGACATTTTTGCCTAATGCACATCCCTTGCATACTCTTTCATGATCCTCCTTGAGTTTAGAGTAGGTAAGATTTTGTAGTAAAGGTGACCAAAACTTCTATGCCAAAGTTCGCATGGTCTTACTTTAATGTGAACCAAAGCTTTAGATAGAGGAGTCAACGATTTGTAGAGTCTTCATTCTTGAATCCCAATCATCTTTGCATTTTCGATGATAGAGTTTTTATCCCATACTACAACCTTTCCATCTATAAAAGCGACTCTATATCCCTTATCTTCTAGACATGAAATAGAAAGTATATTCTTTTGAAAACCTAGAACAAATAGGGTGTTGTTGAGATGAATGCTTCCTCCATTCTCTAGCTCCAGCAAGGTTGATCCAATTCCTCTTATTGGATAGCTCTTCTTGTCACCAAACTCAACAAAGTAAGAAGATTTTTCTCTTGATAAGGTATTTAGTTGTTTATGCTCACCAATCATATGTCTTGATTCTCCATTGTCAATTACCTAAATGTTCTCATCTTCAAATGTGTCGTAAGAGCTTAGAATAGTCCTTCGTCCTTTGTAGATGTCTTAGCCATATCATTATTGAAAAAATAGGAGATTCCACAATCCCTTGATGCCCTTCTTGAGATGACTTGCTACCATCGAACACTTATTTAGAAAATTCTTCAAGGGAGTAGTGATCTTCATCATGCCCTTAGCCAACCTTAGCTTTGATACCATGTTGAGAAATTTATAGGGCAATGGATAGAATGTTTTCTCTTTAGCTTGATAATTGATTGTGATATCTTTTCTTACTTTTTCTTACTTATTAGCTTCTTCTTGTATTATTATGTTATTCTTATCATCAAACAACTATCAACAGTACACAAGAACACAGGATATAGGCTACAAGCCAGGGCCAAAACCTCTCCACTTGAGAGGAAAACCCACAAATCTCTTCTCTTCTTATAGATTCTTCAATAATGAATTCCAAGACCTCTGGACCAAGACCAATACCTCTCCAAGACCAAGTCCAAACTTCTTAATGATGTGCTTCCTTTATCCAAGTCAAACCTATTCAAATCTCTTCCAATAGCACAATTGTGATCCCCACAAACATATTTTCAACCTCTACTGCAGGTCTAGAATTTTCAGCCCTCTCAACAACAGCTGCTTCCACACGTGTGAGTTTATTTCGGACTTCCAAGACTTCTTGAGACCTTCGCTTGACTTTTTCCTTATTATAGGGCTTGGGGATGACATAATGAGCCTTCCTTCAACCTTATTTCTACACTTTCTCCAAGTTCAATCTTGCATCAGAAAAACCCTAATCCAACAGCATAAACACTAGTCTCTTTCCTTCGTACGTGTAAAAAGAGAGAGAGATAAATTACCCAAGCACTTGATCTTTGTCCTTCTTCCTTCGCTAGCCTCTTTCTTGTTCTCCTTTGCTTGTTTAATGAGAGAATGAATTGTGTCTCTAGGAAGTTGAGTTCCTTCCTATATATAGGCTTCCAAGGTGGAAGAAATACCTCAAATTATGTTGACTCCTTAGCTGGGAGGTCGGCTTGGTCTTGGAGGGTATTTTGACACTTTTAAATAAAAAAATAATTATTTTTACAAGTTACAATGTGCCCAATGGGGTCTTCAAAATATGACAATGATTCTTTTGACTTCTTGACCTAGGACAAACCCTTGAAGCACTCAATAGGTGCTTTACCTCTAAAATAAAAGACCTTAAGCATGAAACCCATGCTTCAAAAATAACAATAATAATTTTTCTTTCATTTTAGAATATACAAGAATCAAAAGTACATTTCATATTTATAAAGACAAACCTTAGTTACACATTTTTCAACAAGTCCTTTATCCAATAGCTCATGCACTTGTTTCTTGACTTCTTCATTCTCTCTAGGTGTCATGTAATAAGTAGCTTTATTGGGTGAACTTGCTCCTAGTATCAGATTGATATGATGACTGATATGCCTTATAGGTGGTAGTTCACTTGGAAAATCATCCACAACAATGTCATGGTGTTCCTCCAACAATTCTTGAATTTCTAAAGGCAAATCAAAAATAGTAGTGGGAGTAAGAACTACTCTAGGTTTGCAAATAATATAAAAATTTACCTCCTTTGTCTTCAGTTGTTGAAAAAACTCTTTCCCGCTCATCAAAAAAGATTTAGGATTATTGGATTCATAGGTCCCTTCCTCTTATAGTGGATGCAAGGTATGATTGATGCCATCCTTTTAAAACTTATAGGTATTCTTCTTACCATCATGTATAACTCCTATATCAAATTTCCATGGCCTACCCAACAAAATATGACACACATCCATCAACATCACATCGCACAAAATCTTATCCTTGTAACTGCCAATCTGAAGCTCTACCTCACTACGCATTCACCAAAATTTGATGTCCTTTCTGTAGCTAGGACACCTTATAGGGTGTTGGATGCTTTTGTCTTTTCAACTTAATTTTTTCTACAACCTCTGCAGACACCAAGTGTCAGTATTGCCATTGCCAATCACCACATTACAACACTTCCCTTGAATTTTGTAAACAGTTCGAAATAAGGCTCTCCTTTGGATTGGTTCAACCTCTGGATTATCCATCTTGTTGTTGTTGTGGACTTGAGCTGCTAGCTCCGTCTCTTGGTGTAGTAGATTTCCCTCTATTTTTTGTCATCTTTCTCTAGAAGCACCTTAACCTCTGTGCCTAATTTATTATTTTTTACATCTTCAACTTGCAAGCCATATTTGAAGCATGTGCCATATCCTATTCCCAAGTTTTTTGCTAGTGTTCTTATTCTAGTTTCGTCTTCTCCAAATGATGATAGTAAGGATGAAAATCCATCTTTACCTACGCACCCTCCTCCAAAGGAATCCAATGGGCATGAACCCACACCAAAAGCATAGCTTCCTAGATGGAATTGTACAACATGAAAAATGTTTAGTGATCTTGTCAATGTCATACATGTCCACAGTTCTAGCAAGTATCATCTATTTTCGGTTAAATTACAAAGGTTCATCGTCCAGAATCATTTGTAGAAACTTCTAGCTAACTAGATTACAATACGATAATGAATAAAGTATATTATTTTTTAATGGTGAATATTACTTGAGAGGTTGTACCTCTTCTAAAGAAAAAAAAAATTCAAATGTAAATAGGCTTATAAAACTAAGTATGCAGTAGATGGAAGAGTCAAAAGGGATAAGGCCTAATTAGTTGACAAAGTATTTTCTCATGTAGAATAAAAACTATTGGGTATGTGTTATATTATTTGCATGACTAAACCCACACATATGTTGTGGTAGGTGTGGCGAGAGGTTCACGGGGGGAAAGAAGCCCCCTTACTGGGGGTTTGGGGGCAACTCCCATGGAAAAAAATGGGGCAGTTTTTTTGGTCTCCATTTTAGGCAACTTTTTTCGGGACATGATTTTCACCTTTAGCAGTTTTGTAGTTCATGATGGTTTAACCGATGGTTTTGTAGTTTTGGCTAAACAACCATAGTTGTATTCAAATCCAAGGTGAATGGATTAGCAATTTATGGTGATGAAATATAAGTTTTAGTTAAGCAACTATAGTTGTATTCAAATCCAAGGTAAATAGATTAGCAGTTTATGGTGATGTGATATAAGTTTTAGTTAAGCAACTATAGTTGTATTCAAGTCCATAGTAAATGGATTGACATTTTATAGGTGTTGAAGTTTAGTATATTCTTTTTTACTTGTGTGTGTGTGTGTGTATCGCAACACCTATAAAATGTCAATCCATTTACCATGGATTTGAATACAACTATAGTTGCTTAACTAAAACGTATAGTAAAGAAGAATACATTGAATGGACTTCCTGGCTTTTCCGAATTGGATTTACAAGATTAAAACTCTATGTTAATGAGTGTATTTGTCATTGCATCTTTTCTATTTTATTAAGAATATGTTTGCAGTGATTAGCTATAAAAACCTACATTTGTATCAAAACAATTTTGGCTTCAAGGGGATTTTTTTTGGATAAGGGTTTTGATTGGGCTTATGGTAAACAATGTTACAATCGAGGGTCTACAAAATCAATTTTTGCGGTGAAAGGAAATGGCGAGTAGTTCAAAGATAAAGGTCAAGAAACTCAATGGGTAGAGTTTTGAGTAAAAGCTCAAAATGGAAGATTTGTTGGTGGGCAAAGAGTAATGGATCATTGTGGATCTGGGTACTGTACCAACATGGATGTCAATATTAGGGTATTTTTTAAGGATTTAATATTTTTCCTATATATAGTATTGTAGGTGAATATTCTAGTTTGAAAAATCATACATATAGAATATAAGAGAATATTCAATAAAAAAACACGTAACTTACTATTAAAATTGGTAAACTTTTTGAAAATATCATCCATTTAATCATATATATGTAAAAAAAAAAAAAAAAAAAATTAACCAAATTGGCTAATATTGTAATGTCCAAAAAATAGTCCATTTGCGAAATTTCACCTCTAAAATTTTCCTTAGGATTCGATAGAAGACTGAACCAAGTTGGATCAAAAGGAAAAGAGAACATTACAAATGTGTCTCAGATTTCGTATCGTTGAATGTTTCAAGAGAAGCTACAGTGAAGGTATTGTGGAACAAGCTAGAGAATTTTTATTAGTGTATGTCCTTGGTGAACAAATTGTTTCTATAAAAAAGGTTGCATAACTTGAGGATGAAGGATAGAGACTTAGTTACAGAGAATCTAACACCTTCAATACTAAGGTAAGTCATTTGTTATCTATTGATATTAAGATTTCATATGAAGATAAGTGTATCAGTTTGTTGTGTTCATTTCCATACTCGAGGATAGTTTGGTTGTTGTTGTTGAAGAATCTACAACAAACTGACATTAATAATTCTTCTAACTATGATAACTTCTTGTGATGTTTTTTTACTTATTAGGATTATCTTCTTCTTATTATTATTATAGTGTTTTCTTCAATCATCAAACAACTACCAAAACAAGAAGATCAACAACATACAAGTACACAAGATGTAGGCTCCAAGCCAGGAAAAAACCTCTCCTCTTAAGAGGAAAACCCTTCAATCTTTTCTTATAGATTCTTTATTGATGAATACCAAGACCCTTGACCAACACTAAAGCCCTTCCAAGACCAAGATTAGCTTCTCAAGAATTTTTTTGCTTCACTTCTTTTCAAACCCAACAGAATCTCTTCCGGCAACACTACTTCAACCTCTAGCCACGGTTTTTGGCCCTAACTACAAATCTGCAGCTTCGACCCCCCGACAACAGTAGCTACTTCGCACGTGTGAGCTAGAACTGCTTCTTACCCTCCAACTACCTCACTTGACCTAATTTGACTTATGGATCTAGAAGGGGACTTTGTTGGCCCTTCGTTTAGCTCTTTTTCACCAGATTGAACCTCCCCGATGAAACCCTAGCCTGGCAGTAGAAACCCTAGCGAAAAGCTGCAGAATTTTAGCCCTCTTCTTCACACATGTGGAGAGAAAGAGAGAGAGAGGAACCCAAAACACTTCTTCTCCTTCTTCTTCTTCTTCACTTTCTCTTTTCTACTTCTTCCTTCACATGAGAAAGAGAGGAATGAGTGTGTCCAAATGAGGTCGAACTTTCTTTTATATATAGGTCTTCCAGGGGTACAAATTCCAGATTCTAGGCCGACTTGGTCTTGGAAGGCTCAGTAAAATACAAAATAATTCCTTTTTACAATTTACAAGATGCCCCATGGGATCTTCACATTATGACAATGTCAATATTTGACTTCTTGACCTAGGACAATCCTAGAAG
>APFE031016739.1:0-29386 GCA_000404065.3 Pinus taeda | reverse complement strand
AGATGATCTATGCTCTTATCTAGATAAGTCAAAGTGTTGACTTCTGTTGTAAATGTACTATCTCTCTCTCTCTGTTGAACTATTGAAGAACATAAAAGAAGAATTGATCAAGGGTTTCCCCACATTGTGGTTTGTCCCTAGCTAGCGCCACATCTTGCGTCCTCTTGTCTTGGCTTGTCTTGGCTTTTCCTGAAACAGAATGTGGATTTCCGTAAATCCACTGGCTTAGTGACCCCTGAACCAGACTATGGGGTGCGGTAAACCTAGGTATTGTGTGCCTCGATGGGTCTAGGAATCCTTAATCGGTTAATGGTGGGATATATGGTAAATATTAGAGGTTTTTTCCCTTGATTAGGCCTAGGAATCCTTGTCGGTGAATGGCGGGATATACGGTAAAGCCTAGAGGGTGGAGTCTTGGTTTAGGGCCTAGTGATCTGGTGTGGATTGCGGTAAATCCTGAGAAACTAGGAGACGGGAAAATTCCTCACGATGTAAGTGGAGAAATCCGGTGGCATCCATGCTTGTTTTGGCCTGGTGATCTGGTTGAGATTATGGTAAAGCCTATCATTACATGTGTATTGTGTCCTAGTGATTCAGTGTGTATTGTGGTAAACTCTGGTTTCTGTTGATGAGGGTGAGGTGGTTTAGCCTCAGGATGCCCTGGTTGGTTCTTTTGGTTTGAGTCCCACATTCATGCTTGGAATATGGCATGGGGGTGATTGGATGAAGAGAGATTTGGCTTATCCAATCTCTAGTTGGATGGAACGTGGTAGTCCCATATTGGGTTTGCTTTTGCATTCATTAATAAGATGTTCTTTCCTTGGTATCTTATTTGTAAATGTATTAGTTTATATGTGGATTCTATGGATGATGCATCCTTGATATTTATGTTGCTATTACGCTGGTTATGCACATGTATTATGACAATGGTTATGTATAGATCTCATCATGTTTTTACTTGTAAATGAACGAACAATGTATATATGGCCTAATAGATGAAATTGCAGCTAGTGTGTTGAGGCATCAATGCTTCTTAGCGATTCTCAGATAAGTATGAGACCCCTATGCTCAGTTATGCTGTTAAGACCTGTAGATTTCATATTTGTGATGTGCTTGACGAAATGTATGTCATGGCTAGTAGGAGTCCAACCTTGTCCTTGTTGATGCTTTTGAAAATGTATCTTTGTTCCGCCGTGAAATTTCGTTTCTAAAGGTGTCATTGAGTTCTGGGCAGTGACTTGGGCTCTAGGCCTGAAAAAGTGGCACAAATCTTGGAGCCGCGGGACAACATTGGGGAAAAAGTCCCTGTAAGCACCATTTTCCTTGTTGTGGGATCGTCCAGAGCCTCCTAGACGTACCCTTGTCCATATCAGGGGAGAATCCAAGCGTTTGATGCACTACAACTTCAGTTGGTCTCGGGGGTTGGTTATTTGAATGGTTGGGATTTTTGTTGCTGATGTGAAAAGTTTGTGTCGTGTGTTTTTGTTGATTCCACTTCCTTAAGGTGACTTACGAGGTTGAATCCTATTCTAGTGGCATCTCATCGCATACTTACCCTGGTTGGATGGTTACTTGGGTGGATGTGGGAGGAGGGTGTTACACCCAGTTGGAATCTCTAATAGGTAATTTCTTCTGCTTAATAAGATACTCTAAAATTGATTGATTCTGTAGCTGTCAGGTTCTTGTTTTTGTGACTGCTTTAGGCTACAATATGATTTTTCCTTCTTTTCCAAGTCCTAGCAATATTGTTTGAATTGGGAGCTTGTCACCTATAACCTTATTTAAGCATGAAACATGGAAAATTGGTGTACTCGGGAAGATGCAGGAAACTGCAATTTGTATGCCATAGTACCAATATTTTTCAATACTTTGTAATAACCATAATACTTGGGTGATAATTTATTACCGTTCTTAGCTTACTTGAGAGACATTTGTTTGTATGGTTGTAGCCTTAAAAATACCCAGTCACCTACATCAAAACTTATTTCACTGCAATGTTGATATGCCTGTTGTTTCATTCGATTTTGCGCCAGAGTGAGGTTATCCTTTAAGAGTTGGAGAACTTGTTGTTGATGCTTGATGTGATCTTCCATTGCTTGAAATTTAGAATTTTCTCTTGAATATGATGTGATGGATGGTTGATGATATCCATAAAGTTCCATAAGTGGTGTCATTTTTGTTGCAGTATGGAAGGAAGTGTTATACAACCATTTAGCCAGAGGTGACCACTTGACCCATTGTGTTTGTTTACCAGATACAAAGAAATGAAGATATCCTTCCAAACATTTGTTCACTATCTCAATTTTCCTGTCAGATTGAGGATGATAAAATGAGGTATGAGCTAATTGAGTACCAAGGCAAGAAAATAATTTCGTCCAAAAATTTCTAGTGAAAATGGGATTTCTGTCACTTACAATAATCTATGGGTTTCCATGCAGCTTTTGAATTGTTTCCATAAATGCAGTATCAATTGTACTGGCTTTAAAAGGGTGAGATAATGCACGAAAGTGTGCATACTTGGTAAGTCTATCAACTACCACCATGATGAAATTTTTTCCTTCAGACTTGGGTAAACCTATGATAAAATCCATTGAGACATCCTCCCAATGCTAACTTGGAAAGGCTAAAGGTTGTAGTAGACTAGGGGTCTTAATTGTCTCAACTTTATTTTGTTGGAAAACCAAACATTTTGCCACAAAATTATGAATATCAAATTTAAGGCCATCCCAAAAAAATTCCTTCTTGAACCTGTGGTAAGTTTTAAAATTTTTTGAGTGCCCTCCTAAGAGGGAGGTGTGCAATTCCAAAAGAATATTTTGTTTGAGTTGGGAATTCTTACAGAGATATAAGTGATCTTTGTACCATAATGAATCAATTTTCCAGGTAAATGTATAAGATGTACAAGGATGTTGTTGCAACTTTTGAATGAATGTTCACACCTTTTTGTTATTCTTCCATTCATCCCCTGTTTAAGTTATCTAATCATGTTGGATAATAGAAATGACACAGAGCAATGCTTCCACATCCTCATCCTTTCTCGAAATTGCATACTCAACAACATTTATTTCTCTTTTTTGTATATTATTTCAAAGACATAACCCAACATCTTTGTGACCCAATTTTGCTACTTTTTTGAAGATAATCTTTGTTCCAAAAATTATTTAAGACTATCATGATCTGTTTTTACCTTGAAGTGTTTTCCCATTAGGTAAGGTCACCATTTCTTTAGTGCATGTAGTATTGCCAACATTTATTTCTCATAAATAGGTTTGTGTAAATACTTTCCCTTGATTGGACAACTTTCAAAATCAATGGATCTTATTTCTTACATTAAAACAACACTAATTCCATTTCCCAAGGCATCACATTCTACAATAAAGGTTTTTGTGAAGTATGGTGTAGTTAAGACCGGTGCTTGGCAAATTACCTCTTTAAGATGTTCAAAGGCCTTAATTGCTTTTGGAGTCCAAGAAAATGCATCTTTCTTCAATAATGTTAGAGGCGCTGCTATTCTCCCATAATTATTAACAAACTTGTGATAATACCCTGTCAACCTAAGAAATCATCGAAAATGCTTTATGGTTGTGGGGATTTTCCATTCCTTAATGGATTAAATTTTGTTAGGGTGTACCTTAACACCCTCATGAGATAAAATATGACTAAAATATTCCACCTTTTGTACTCCAAAGAAACATTTGGAGGTTTTTGCATATAATTGTTTCTCCTCCAATAGTTTGAGCACGCTGTCAACATGTTGAACATGATCCTTCCAAGACATGTTGTAGATTAATATATCATCAAAAAACACTAACACAAATTTTATAAGGAAGGGTTTGAAAATGGAATTCATCAAACCTTTAAATGTTGAGGGTGCATTAGTAAGGCCAAAAGGCATGACCAAAAATTCATAATAACCTTCATGAGTTTTGAATGTTGTTTTCGAAATGTCTTCAGTTTTTATTCTAATTTGATGATATCTTGAATGAATATCCAACTTGGTGAAGTAAATTTCTCCATGTAGTTCATTAAACAATTCATTAATGACAGAAATATTGGAGACAAAGTTTGGCTAGGGTTTTCGTGCTTTTGTTATTCTGACCATTGCCGTGACAAAGTTTTGGGGGGGGGGGGGGGGCTCAAAGGCCCCCTCCTTCCAAGATGTACTCTCAGGAAAAGGAAAGGATCCTGAAACCTCATTCTTCACAAAACCTACTACTTATAACACTTTCAACTCCTCTAAAAAATAAAATGGCACTCGCTCAGGGGATAGAGGAGCGGATAAGAGCTTAGGAAAGAAGATCGCCTCATAGCCGAATAATGAAGGGGTCTCTAAGAAATCAAGCACAAAAGAAAGGTCTCAACCTCAGACTCAAACGAACAACAATTGCGAACAAAAGACGAAGAAAATATTGGTTCTAGAGATTCAATACCCTAATGTTGTATCATACAGAGACTTTATGCAAGAACACACCATCATATGCAAATTCATGGGCATCTGACCCTCGAAAAAATCCCTAGACTAGTGGATTCAAACTAAGTGACATCCAAAAGGAGAAATAAGGCTACAACTAGGATCTAAATGTCTTTTCACTGTCATTTTTGACCTCCTGGAGGATCAAGACTGCATCTTTGAAGGTGGGCCTTATTTCTTCAACTTTGTGGGTTTATATGTGTGGTACTGGAAGGAAAACTTCACACCAGAAAATGAAGACTTCACCAGGGTCCCCGTTTGGGTCAGAATCTATTCGCTCCCCATGGCTTATTGGTTTCCCTCTGTGTTGAAAGGTATAGAAGACAAAATATGAGAATACATCAAAATGTTAGAAGGCACCAAGAATGGCCATTATGTCTCATATGCCTGAATTTGCATTGATCTGGATATCTAAGGAGCGCTTCCAAAGGCTATTAAACTAGTCTTTAGGGATGACGTATGGCTCTAGAACATAGGATATGAGCATATAACATTCAGACGCAGGAAATATAATGAGCACAATCATCTCTTCAGAGACTGCCCCAAGAATGTCTCTCAACAAACAAATACCCAAGCGCAAAAGAAAATGGATGAACAAGGCTTCACCAACGCAGCCACTAGAAGCAGGAACAATAAAATAAATCAAGGAAAATAGGGTCATCATCCCCCATCCAACATAAATAAATTTGAAGCCCTTCAAGAGGATTCAAAAGAGAAAACTATAGAGGTAAATGTCGAGGAAGAAGGCGAAATGTTGAATCAACAACCACTGCTCCAAGAATAGAATCGAGAGGACTGTCCTAGACAAAGCCACCATGAGAATAGCTCGCCCTTAGAAGACGTAGACATGAATCTTGAACCCAAATAAGACTCTGAAATGGACCAGGTCATAGAAGAATATTTAGGAGGAATTGATCTCAACTCGATAGCAGAAGTACGTGCAACTTGGCAGCAATACCCAAGGAATACCTCCGAAAAATAGGAGAATACCTAATACAAGAAGAGATGAAATAAACCACAACAAGGAAATTCCATGAGGATAATGCCTACAAGGAGATTATGTCAAACATCACAACTAATCGATACAACTTCCAGGTTGTAAATGAGGATGGAAGACCACAAGGCAACTCCTTTAGGAATTAGGCACAAGATTAATCAATGAGGGAAATGTAAGAGCTCTCACCCTAACTCCACATCTTTCTCAATGAATTGCATCTCATGGAACATCAGAGGCTTAAATGGACCTGGAAAGAAAAGACTATTAAAACAAAGAATAATGACTAGCAAACTAGAAATAGTACTCCTCCCGGAGACAAAGTTAACCATGGAAGACATGCCAGCCTTGCAAAAGGAATGTTTCAAGGGTTACAATTATTTATCCAATGCAGCATGGGGAATGACATGAGGAAAGTTAATCCTATGGAAGTACTCGATATATGAATTGATCTCTTCAATAGAAACTAGAAGCTCTATCACTGTAGTCCTAAAAATAGCAGGCAACGCTGAAACAATATGTGTTACCAATATCTACGGGCCTCACAGGGTGGAAGAGAGGATCCAAATGCTATCTTTAGTCATGAGAATTATTGAAAGCATACCCCGTCAATTCAAAATCATAGTAGGGTACTTTAACATGATCTTGAATCTGTAAAAAAAGAAAGGAGGTCTTAGGAAATTGGACAGGGACGTAGAAGCCTTCTAAGAAACCATAGAAAAATGACATTGGTTGACATGCAGATAGTCAATAGTACCTACACCTGGAACAACAGACGAGGAGGAGATAGGCAGATTTCCTCCAGGCTCGACAAATTCCTCATCTTGAAATCAATCTTCCTAGCCTCTTGTGAAACATAATGAAAAATACTATCATAATTGAGATCCGACCACTAGTCGATAGCTCTGAAATATTACATCTCAATAGCCTCAAAAAATAGTCCCTTTAGATTTGAGGCTTTCTGTTTGAAGCATCTAGAATTACTAAGCAACATGGAAAATTGGTGGGCTAGCTCTCCTCCCCATAATGGAACACAAATACACCAATTCCGACAAAAGTTGAAGCATGTAAAAAATAAAATCAGAAAATGAAACAAGGATGTATTTAGTAACATTTTCTAGGAAAAAAAGCTGGAACAACAGATGGAGGAGCTCCAACAAAGAATCATCCATCAGGGTATCACAAATCAAATGAAGGAGGAGGAAACAAATATTCAAAAAAGATGGGAGGAAAGATCCAAGTAGGAGGAAAAGTTGTGGTAGAAAAAATCCAGGGTTCGCTGGCTCAAATGTGGAGAAAAAAAGTCCAAATTCTTCCACCACTCCATGATGCAACACAGGAGAACCAATTGAATTCTAAGCATGGGAACTACGGATGGAAGAATATCCAACACCCATTGGGAGATCTCTGAGGAACTGAATAATTTCTACAGTAAACTCCTATAAGATCCCCACACAAACATGACTCAGGTCATCAGAGAAATCACTGGTAACATCCCCACCATCCTAACTTAGGATCACAACAAGATGCTTCTCAGAGAGGTTTCCATGCAAGAAGTGGAGGAAGATGTGATGGCCATGCCTTTGGGCTCCTGGGCTCAACGACTTTACCATTGAATTATTTAAAAGTTGTTGGCCCTTCATTAATGAAGAGGTTCATGCCTTGGTGGAGGACTCTCGGGTTAAAAATAGTGCTTGACACTTTTAACATCAGTTTCCTCACTCTAATACCCAAGGAAGAAGGAGTTGATTCTCCGGATATATTCAGATTGATAGCCCTTTGCAATGTTATCTACAAGATCATCTTGAAAGTGTTGGTTAACAAGATTAAGACTTTGCTTCCCCTTATGATCTCGTCCAACCAAGTGGGGTATGTGGAAGGCATATAAATACTCGACATTATCATCCTCGCCTATGAAACTATTTACTCACTTTAAACCCTCAAAATTTTTGGAATGATGATGCAATTGGATATGTCGAAATCCTTTGAAAAAACTAGCTAGGAATGTATGCATGAAGTCCTCAAGGCCTTCCGATTCCACCAGAACTATATTGAATGGATCATGGCTCTAGTCTCAAGAGCTTTGTTCTCCATTATTCTCAATGGCTCACCCACCCAGCCCTTCGTCCCCTTGAGAGGCATCAGGCAGGGTGATGAGCCCCAAAATTGGTAACAATTTGGGCTCATTTGGCCTAATTTTCCTTGTTCAGTCCTTGTTCAAATCCATCATTTTCTATAGTTTATGCATTATTTTTAGTATGTTTGTGTCTTTGGTATGAATAAGGGAAGTCACTTGTCCTAGGTGGTTAACACGTGTCTATTTAAGGTTTTTTGATATATATTGGAGCAAAGTCAAAGCAATCATGAGCTATAAGGCAGCCAAGCCTGAGGTGAGGAGTTGAAGGGGGGGATGCCTATGGCATTCAATGACCCTTCCTCGGGATCTCCAGCTCCAACTCCGAGCTCCAAAGACCACCAAACCGAATCTAGAAGGCAACCAAGCAGCATTTAGAAAGGGGTTGTTTAACTCACAGTTTGACAACCGAGTTCCACAAATTGAGGAGGCCAGCTAAGTCTCTCGTGATCTATAAATGTTGAGGCCTCAGCCTTCGTAAAAAACCTTTTGAAACTATTGTGTACTTTGCACCTCAGTGCTGCAGCTCTATTTTGTTCCTTTGTAGCCATTTTTGGCATGACTGTTATGATTATTTTTGGATAATGAGAAGCAATTTGGTTTCCTATCAAATATGAGTTTTTCATAGGAGCCAAAGCTCTCAGGGTTGGGCCCAACCTGAGAGCCCAGGACCTCCTTTCTGTATTGTTAATTTTCCTTTACGTATCACTATTTTCCTTTCTGCATTTGAACATATTTCTGTTAAGTAGATTTCGTTATGTTGCTGGAATAAATCACTGTGTATGAATGACTTTGGTTTAGGTGTTTTGGTAGGATAATAATAGAAAAACCTCCAAGAAAAGGGACAACCACACTCCTGGTTTCGCCTCATCCTTATTGGATTTGGGGCTGGAATTGAGGAAACAGTGCTGCCTCACAAAAACACTAGTTTGCTTGTTTATGCAATCTTTAGTGTGCTTGTTTTATTAGCAGAGATTAGTCATGGGTTTAGAAATCTGAAATGTTTCTTTACATAGATGGTGTACAAATTTTTCTTCCCAAATAAAGTTTCTGCTCATTTATGTTGATTGATGGATAGACTAGTCTAGTTTAGGATTTGATCATTTGTAGGTCTTTGTTGATTTGATCAAGGTACACCGCGTAGGGCATATTCTTCATTCATTCATCCACCCAAAGCATCATTTGAGCCACCTGTCCTGTCTCTTAGCTAAGTTTCTCATTCCCTATCTATCCTTTTTGTCCACGAATCCTTACCTCCTTACCCATCATTGCCTTAGCCTTCTTTAAGCCAAGTCAGCCTTCTACATCTCTTCACCAATCCACCCACCAGTCCTTAGGCCATTTTTAGACCCCTATACTACCTCCAGATCCATCCATGCACCTTCACTCACTCATCCATCCCCTAAAAACCGATTCCCAAACATCCTGTAGAAATTCTGAAACATCCTGTAGAACCCCTGTAGACTTCCTGTAGAAGCTCACAAGTGAGGTCTCCTGATAGCCAAACCTTGTGAAACTCTCTGGAAGAGTGTCAGGGACTCCTTAGACCCTCTCTGAACCTCTCCAACCATTTCCAAGCATTCCTCTACCTTGATCCACCCCTGCACAGTAAAGCATAGTTCAAGCATATGCATGTGAAAATCGACACTTAATCAAAAAATACAAAAAGATGCTTTCCTAGGACAAAGGTAGTCTAGAGATATGTATTTTATCCTCATGGAAGTAATTACATCTCTTTTCAGTAGTTTGCATTCTCATTTTTGCATTAGTAGAACTAGCTGGTAGAATTAGGGTTTGCTAGGGTTTGAATTTCCTTTTGGCTTTCAGTTTCTTTTCACAAGTAGATTAGCTTCCTTTGAGTTAGATTTCATCCATCACTTAAAAGCTTATTCTGAGAACTCATAGAAGTTGGCTAAAGCCCCTAGCGGACTTGTGCCAGCTGACCAAGTGACAGCTGCGACAAGAGCTAGTACTTGTGCATACAACACCGTCGCTTCCAAGTTTGTTACGAACAACCGGGTTGATAAAAGTAAAGAAGGGAGTTCCAGGAGTTGCAGCATTATTGCTGCAATACTCGAGCCCACCACAGGGGGACCCTCTACCCCCCTTCCTCTTTGTTCTCATGGCCAAGGGTCTAAGTAGATCTCTCCAAGTTACCAACACCAATAATAGACTCATCGGTCTTAAGTTGCATGACTCTTCCTCAACGTCCATGCATCAAAAATTCGTAGATGACACCCTCTTGATGGGTATCCCAACTGCTAATCAATATTTTTCTTTCAAACGCATTCTTAACCTCTTATCTTAAGCATATGGAACCTCTATTAACCTTGAAAAATAAAAAATAAAATCTTCTTCTTTAACACTCCCCTATCTATTCAAAGAAATATCACTCAAATTTTTGGTTTCCAGCTTTGCTCGCTCACTTATAAATACTTGGTGTTATCGGGAAATCTAGTGTCCACTCAGAGCTGCTAGTCCCACTAAGACGGGTAGCTATCTTAGAAACAAACAAACCAAAACTACTTTCACTTTCCTTTATGAGGTAGATAAGAGGGGAACAAAGAACACCAACCTCAGTCTTGCGCTTGGTTCCTTGCTTGGTTCCTCTCCCTTCTGACAGATATTTTCCGCTCCTTCTTCGCTTACCTAGCTTCAAAAAGCACATGTAGAGTCAAAGTAGCATAATACTATCAAAGAACAGAGATCTACAATCATAAATAATATAGGACCAGATATATATTGGCCACACAAATGCATATATCATCAAACATACAAGAATGTGGAGGAAAAATTGAATAGATTTATTAATATCGAGAATAGAAAAGAAGATTACAACCCATTGTTCTAACCCAGCATCATCCTCCTAGCATGAAATCCGTTCTTCACCTCATGACAAGCTTAGATCACCCAACACTATGATATTGCACCAGGAAACCAACAACACTTCCTTACAAGATACAATATTCTAACCTCCAGATCTCTGGGATGAGGGATCCATATATAGATGATTGCAAGGGGGTGAGTCAGCTTCAGGGATTTTGATTAGTTCCCTCTCTCTGATAGTTCTTGATTCCACTTGGAGATTGATGATCTCTTACTGATCCGTGGGCGAATTCAGAGAGGCAAGTGTCACAGGAGAAGTTTCTGGAAGATTCTATGATCATCCACCTTGCAAACTGTCTCTGCCATTTGTCTACTCTCACCCATCGCACCCTACAGAAGGGCTTTCCAGTATGCATCGCACTTTTTACACTGACCAGGTGAGATGCATCGCACCCTCTGCATTGGGCAGTCTGTATGGTCCAATTTTGACCAGTTCTGAGCAGTTTTCCATGGAGAACTTCTGGGAGATGATGTAATCAACTGACCTTGCTCCTTTAGGGTGTGAAGAAACACTTTTAGGGACTTAGAAGCCCTTGGTTTATGGACATATATGATTGGGGTCACAGTGCCCAAAAATGTCTATAACAGTTGCCCCGTAAAGCATGAGGTCGTTAATATTTTGATGTCAGGTGAAATTCTTTATCATGAGGATCCGAAGTTTTTTCGAGCTGGAAGGCGACTTGTAATAAGATACAATACGATACATTATCTTGATAATATTTTCACGTTCTAGCTGAGGCAGGTATTCCCATGTTCAGCTTTGTAAATTCATTTCCATGTACATAGGACAGACAATCGTCTGTGTAGCAGACTGATGATTCGGACGGAGTCATCATCCTTTGATTCGGATGATCATTTGTTCGGAAATGATTTACATTTGATGTCTTTATTTCCATGAATATATCACAGCTCGGATGGATGAAACTAGATCCGGGGTCTTCAAATTCATTCAATCTTCGCCCAAAGTACAAGTCGATCCATGTGAAAGATGTTCTGAAGTCGAACATGGCAAGACATCGCCTGATTACCAGCCAATGATGTAAGTTGTTAACTGGCATGAGAGGAATCACCGATAATGACGATGACCCTCAAGGTATGACAGTACAATTCACGTGGTGTGAAAATGGGACTTGGCTTCGAACACCACGTAAAATCTTTCGGTCGAAGGCCATTGATGTAAACCTGTCGCCGTAAGTGAGAAACTTGCCATTGAGGCATGCAAGCTTCAAAGTAATGAAAGGGTTGTTCCTAGGTCGACCTCTCGGATAATGAGCTAATGTCGACAAGAAGTGACCCGTTGTAGGAGGGCCTTAATGAATCCCACATCTACGACATTGAACGGAGCAAATGATTTTGGAGGTGAAAACAATCTGATGATACAGGGTTCAGGGTGGTAGTCATGAAAGAATGGAGCATGAATGTATTGCAGCAGATGAGACACAGGTGAATTCTCTGAGCGACTTCTCTTGAACATACTGGTGACACTGAAATGGATTGGTAGCGTTAACCCCAAAGATGGATGGTACGATGGACCAATGGTGATATGACCGGTGAACGGAATAACCCAACCCGACTCGGACGTGGAGTGAAAGTGTCATGTTCAAGAGCGACTTGATACCAATGAAGTTTCTTCAAGTTTTCTTCCCAATTTTCCCCAATCATTGCTAACCAGTACCTATTTATTATTATCAAGCTTGAGGAGGATAACATATGCTTGTTCTATAATTTTCCCTTCGGGCAATCCTATCGCTATGCTTTAACGAGCCTAGCGATAGTGAAACTCGTTCTTGTCTCTATGGACAAGTTTGTTGCTATTGGTTTTAACGAGTTTAATGAAAAAGACAACTTAGTCCTTTTTCAACTTTAGAGAGTCTGAAAAGGGACGGAAAGGAAACTCCAGTAATCCTTTTTTGTCATATAATCCCTTAAGTCTGAAAAAGTATAAAATAATACGAAAGGGATGAATTTTCGATAGTTTTAATGAGACAAACAAGACAAACGCTCGATCTTTTTGTGTAATAATCCCTCAGGTCCAAAAATATTAAAATTTGGAGATAACACTTCCGGTAGCTTTAACAAGCTGGAGAGGCCAATCGCTCGGCAATCTTTTCATATTTTACGAGTCAGGTGAAAAGAGCTTAAAAGAGACTCGTTTTTTGAGGAACGAATGATGATTTCAGGAAGCAACTGATTCCAGGTAAGGTTTGGAATTTTCCAATCACGATAGTGTCACAAGGATGGCTAACAAGATCACTCGTTGCAGATGTTCCTCTAAAAGGGTAAACAATCAAATGGAGGCGTACGATCGGCTAAAATAGAGTGGAGGTGATGATGAGAACACGACCAAGGCTCAAAAGCTGATTATAATGCGTTCACAATGGTTATTTACGAGAGATTGGTTCATTTTGTAATGAGCTTAAACTCTGGGGGGAAACATTTTCTCATTGCTTAGGTTTAATTTTTAACGAGATTGAACTTTGCATAAAAAACTGCTCGCGGCGGGTTTATTTTTAACGAGCTTGAACCCTACGGTAACATTGCTCGTGGTGGGTTTATTTTTTAACGAGCTTGAACCCTGCTGTAACACTGCTCATATTCGGTTTCATGTTTGCACAAGCTTGAAATGAAAAACTATGCTTGTTATAAGTTTGCATGCCCCCAACATAATAGCGCAAACTATGCTTGTTATAAGTTCGCATGCCCCCATCATAATAACACAAATCGAGGTGCACGCCCCCAAGCTTCATTGCATTCAACGAGGTGGTTGGAATGAAGGTTTACCTTCGAGATCTTTGAAAGTCTTGATTTGGAAAGGGAGTTGTCTCATTTTTTAATGAGGTTGACATAGTAAAAGAACTATCCTCATGACTCCTTATTTCATTTTTTAATGAGGTTGACACGAGATAAGAACCGTCCTTGGGATCCACTGTATTGACAGTATTTGATAGAAAATCAAAAACTGAAGGATGATTAAGGTCATTGGAATAATGTTTGTTGTAATCCGGAAGATGGGAATGATGGTGGTAATCTCCCCATGGTGCCTCTCCTATCATCATTGATTGAATGATTCCTTCATCTGTAGAGTGTACATGCGACCAAGGATCTGAAGAGGTGCCATATTCCTTAGACCTATTTATCCAAACACTTGATGAGCGCTGATTTGAGTTTGCCCCCCAGGCCAAGAAAATTGATTGCTACAATATTTCTATTAGGGAGATGATCCATGCTATCAAAATGTTCAAGAATCTTCTGAATCTAGAAGATATCATGTTGCAGCTTCATTGTTTGGAGGCGGTAGGGAAAAAGTACCCATCAATGTAGGGTATTTTAGTAGGCCTAATCTAATATTTTGAAGTGACTGAGAGCTTCCGTGGATCATCGGAATCCTTCTCATAACTTGTGAACTGTTGGGGAGAAATGTTTGTTGGTCGACGATTGTAATTCCTCCTTGGAAAGGAAATGCAATCTTTCTGAAGTATGTCAACACAACCGCAACCATAGCATATATCCAGGGCCTTCCTAGTAGGATGTTGTAATCAAGGTTTCCATCGATTACTTCAACATCAATTTCTACTGTCTTTCCCCCCAGTTCGACTTGCAAGTTACTTAAAATCCCGTATGGCGTGTATGTCCATCCATCAAATGCTTTTAACATCATTGATGATTGCGACAAGGGTGGCGAGCCTAAATTTTTCTAGCAACTCATTGACATAATACATGTAGATGCTCCCTCATCAATAATCGTTCGATGAACAATTTTGTTGAGGGATTTCACTTGAATAAGGAAAGAAAGTTGAGATGGTAACTGAGGGTCATATCCTTTATGATTAAAGGCCACAAGATTGGAATCTGTTGGGTCAATCCCACCTATTGCTGATAATAGAGCCTGCTTCTGGGAGGGGCAATTTTGCAGTACCTCAAGTCTTGACATAGTGGACGGCGATTGGGCCAGGTCCTCTACTTTATTATAATTCTATGCTACTCTAGCACCAGGATTAAACGTTGATTTGTGTACTACTCCCTTTGGCGGTTTTATCGTTAGTTCAGGAGTGATGGGTGGCACAACTTCAGTTGAAGTTGTTTTCGAACTACTAGGTTTATCATTATCCTTGTCGTTTGACATCTATGGATTCCCGTAATCTTTATTCCTTGTCGATATCAAAGCATCATTTAGTTGCTTCGAAACAGACAACATTAGCACTTGGGACGGGGAAGCATTATCACTAGCAACCAGGTTTGTTCCTGGATTCAGAAATGGATCAGTCAATACTGCTAAGGTTTTTGAACTCTTGAAGAATTTTCTAAGCTCAACTTTATATGGACAATCTCTCGTCTAATGATCCTCATCACATATAAAGCATGGATGACTTGGTTTCCTATATCTAGAAGGGTTTGCAAAATATTTTTTAGGAGACGACTCCTCCTGTTTCTTCTTCTTCCCTTTCTTTTTCTTCTTGCCTCCTGGTTCCTTGGGTTCTTTGCCTTTGTCAGCCAACACAACATTTACTTCCAAGGCGAGAAGTTCTTCATTTTCATTTTGACCAGAAATATTACGGGCTTTCTTGTTTGTAGCCTTTTTCGATTTCGTACTTGTCGTACCTATCACGCCATCGCTGGCATGAGAGTCCTTGTTCAATTTAGGATGAGGAGGAACGAAAAATTCCGGTCTAGGAGCATCAGGGATTTTGTCATAGAGCGTGCTAGACTGAGTATAAATCAAGTCTAGATATTGCGCATGAGCAATGACTTGCTCTTCAGTGATGATCCCTCCCTTTGCCACATCTTCTGTTATAGAAGGTAACAATGACTTAATAAACCATTCAGCTAATAGCTGATCAAGAACATATGTTTTCACCATTCTACGTCGACGCCACCACTCATGGATATGATCAGATATATGAGTGGCAGTCGTTTGTTTGAAATTGGTAAGAAGTCTGTTCCAGTTTCGTACCTTATGTGTAATTGAAAATGGGTTAAAAGGGTTGTGGCTAAGGTGATGAAGTTATCAAATGAAGCTCTTGGCAATTCAATGTACCATTTTGCTGCCAGACCATTTAACATTCTCTAAAAGAGGTGAAGCCTAATCGAATCATCGTTGAGAGTGTTAGATGAACACCACAGTTGAAAGGTCATCACATGATTTGATGGATCTTCACCCAGATTTCCATTAAATTTAGGAATATCTAGCAGAAGTTTGTGAGGAATCGTTGGCCACCAAGGGGCGTAAGCAATTGGATCATTTGTTAGCCGATTTAGATTTGGTAACTCTAAAGTCGCCAGGAAGGGCAACTGTTGATTCAGGTTCGGTGAAGCATACCTAGGATAGTATGGTATCGCCTGAGCAGTGGGTCTTTGCATACCAGCATAATGCATTTGATGCTGATAACTTTGGTAAGGTTGATGAGCATAACCATTATAAAATGATTGATGTTGACCGTTTTGAATATACGGTTGCCCATTATTTGCAAATATTTGTTGCTCAGATCCTTGGTAAGCTTGTTGGAATTGTGGTTGTTGATATTGCACCAGCCATGGTTGTGAAACCATGTGTTGTTGTCCAATACTGGCCATTTGACCAAGATGAGGGGTAATATCACCTGTTTGAACTTGGGTCGCTCCTGTTAGGGAGCCACTAATCGGTGATTGTGGCTGTGTCGATGAGATAGGAGGCTATTGTATTGCAACCTGAGAAAACTGAGGTTGACATACAACAGACAATGCTTGTACTTGCGGCACTGTCACAATGGCCTGTGTAGTGGGGATACTCGACATAGGTAAACTTTGTTGCATTGAGTATACAACTCTTGGTTGTTGAGGCAGTATTGGCACCCAACCGCTGGATGTAATTCCAGCATGATCCGAATTCTGTTGTGAACTCCCATATGGTTGTTCTCCCGGAGGAAACAATGAAAGGGTATACTACCCCCCATATGGTGGCAATCCAGTGCTAAAAGGAACGAATGGCCTCTAGGGACAGGACTACCTAAACTGATACTGTTGCGAAGGATCAATTTGTTGAGACTCAACATAAGAGATTCCAAATACTATTCCAAACGAACAAACAGGAACAGACCATACTGTCAAAACAGTCCCTGGATGGAGTCCATCTAGCGGTTGAGAGCTAGTTGGGGCAGATGGTATACTGGTGAACATTGTTGGAGTAGCAGCAGGAGGTTCTGCTACTGCTGCGTCAGAAGACATAGTCCTAGATGTCGATGGTTGTTTAGATATGTCTAGTCTATCCAAGAGATTTCCTAGCGATTCTACAGGAACTTGCGATGAAGGGAGACTAACTTATGATGAAGAAGGATATAGGGTGATCCCGGCTCCAAAATGAAATGGAGTACTGGACAGAGGATCCTCCACAATCTATTCTATAGCAATCAATCCAGGTGGAAGAGGTAGACTGTCAGGTCCGTAAAATATTTCTGGTGCCGAAGAAGGTATAGGTTCTGGAGCGACTGATGTTTGGGGAGTAACACCTTCCGAATCAGTTGTAGATGGAGCCGGTTTAGGAATAGAAGTGTATACCATCACACTAGGATCAATTGTAACGTCCTTTTGTGGCTGTGGAATTTCTTTTGTAGAGGTAGGGATACCAAAAATGTTCGGAGTAACCAGAGTCTCTGAGGATGTCAGAACACTTGTTCCAATCAAACCAGGGGACTTTGATCTGGTTAAACAAGTTCGCTTTGTCCGGAATAGTTTCGTTTCCGGAGTCAAAGATGGTTGACTCGTAAGTCTCCGTGAATGACGGGGTTTCGATTGACTTTCTTCCATGATTGCGGATTACTTGATCAACTGAAAATAAAGGGGAAAAGAATGATTCCGAATTTAATGAATTTTAGACACTTTGACACAACTTACTTTTCCAATTTTTAAGAGTCGAGAAAAAGCAAAAGATGACTCTAGTCGCCTTTTCTTTTTAATGAGCCTGAAGTGACAAGTGTTTAGATGGACCTTTTCTTTTAAGGAGTCTGAAAAGGAACGAAAGAGACTACTCTGGAAATATAGACAGAGGGATTACCAAACCAATCGCAAAATTGCAGAATACTTTTTACGGTACGACAGTCAATATTCCCGAATGTTGTGTTTAGTGCATTGCGATCGATAGGGCGCAAAACACGGCTTCCTAAGGATAAAGGATGTAGCCTATTGTGGTCTCCCAATATATACTCGAAGGTACGTGGAAGCACAAGTCCGTACTGGCACTTGTCATCTCAAAGAGGAGGAATCACCCAACCAACAATGAATTCGATAATTACCAGGCTTTACGACGCCGGAATACATCTCTAGCCTAGACTTTTAAATGTTGTGCATTAGGTTCCAAAGCATTTTTATGTTCATTGAATTTATTTTATAGTTGATCTTGCTTAAGAAATTTTCCTTTCAGGTTCACCACGTGATGTAGATATATAATTCCTAAAATGCAATCTAAGATGATAAACAATCGTTTAATCTTCTTTTTGCAATGAAAATCCTAGCTACTAAGAAAAGAGAAATGAGATTCTTTCAACATAGAGCATAGAGCACACACTAGATGGACTGTGCTAAATCAAACCAACAAGCAGTCTAAATGCAAATTCACATGCATGTATTTTTTTTCCGCTTTCTTAATGTGTGAATGACAAAAATAACGCTGAGTACAAATTTGAATTATCTTTACAAAGCGACAATACTAACAAATTTCTCTTCAAAACGAAAGGAAGATAATGACGACACTTTGCAATTTCGAATTGAAAATTGTTTTCGACACTTGAAAAACTACTAATTCAAATCAAATACAAGAGTAACAGTATGATCGACCATCAAGAACAATAGAATTCTATTCTTTGATTGAAAACGACACTTGCGACACTTCCAAATCAAGAAATGACAGTTCGATTATGCTACTTCTTTGTAAAAGAGAACTGAAAATGGCACACAATACACAAAAACATTCACAGTTCTTTGCACAATGGAGGTGGAATGATGGAAAGGAAGGGGGTTTCCACAGTGATATACTAATCACAGACAGCGAAACTCCTGAATAGAGCTGAAGGGAGTGAAGAAAAACCAAAGTTTGAAGGCAAAATTAGCCTTATCTGATCATCGCACTTGTTATATAGGGAAACAGGGATGCATCCCACCTACTGCACACAGGAGGTGCGATGGTACCAAGACAAGACTTTAACTTGGTTCCTGATCACAGTTTACAACTCAGTTCAGGGATTTAGGCCGAGCAAGTGATGTTCAGTAAATATAAATCACAGGGGTTGATCTAATGAGGTTACTAGAGCCACCACCAGGGCAAGTAGAATGTTTGCAAATCGATTGTTCAGTTTATAAACAAAACCAGGAGATAGACTAAAGCAGCATTGATCTACTTTGCACTTGCATAGAAAATGCAGTTCGAAGGCTATTTGGCTTGACTTCAGGCTCCGTCTGTAAGTTTATAAAAAAAACAAATATAGACAAACAAACAAGCTATTCACTCCCACTGGAGTCGCCATTTTGTTATCGGGAAATCTAGTGTCCACTCAAAGCTGCTAGTGCCACTAAGACGGGTAGCTATCTTAGAAACAAACAAACCAAAACTACTTTCACTTTCCTTTATGAGAAGTAGATAAGAGGGGAACAAAGAACACCAACCTTAGTCTTGCGCTTGGTTCCTTGCTTGGTTCCTCTCCCTCCTGATAGATATTTGCCGCTCCTTCTTCGCTTACCCAGCTTCAAAGAGCACCTGTAGAGTCAAAGCAACATAATACTATCGAAGAACAGAGATCTACAATCATAAACAATATAGGACCAGATATATATTGACCACACAAATGCATATATCATCAAACATGCAAGGATGTGGAGGAAAACTTGAATAGCTTTATTAATATCAAGAATAGAAAAGAGGATTACAACCCATTGTTCTGACCCAGCGTCATCCTCCTAGCATGAAATCCCTTCTTCACCTCATGACAAGCTTAGATCACCCAACACTATGATATTGCACCAGGAAACCAACAACACTTCCTTACAAGATACAAGATTCCAACCTCCGGATTTATGGGATGAGGGATCCATATATAGATGATTGCACGGTGAGTCAGCTTCTGGGATTTTGATTAGTGTCATCTCTCTGATAGTTCTTGATTCCACTTGGACATTGATGATATCTTACTCATCCCTAGGCGAATTCAGAGAGGCAAGCATCACATGAGAAGTTTCTGGAAGATTCTATGATCATCCACCCTGCAAACTGTCTCTGCCATTTGTCTACTCTTGCCCATCGCACCCTACAGAAGGGCTTTCCAGTATGCATCACACTTTTTACACTGAGCAGGTGAGATGCATCGCACCCTCTGCACTGGCCAGTCTGTATGGTCCAGTTTTGACCAGTTATGAGTAGTTTCCTTGGAGAACTTCTGGGAGATGATGTAATCAGCTGACCTTGTTCCTTTAGGGTGTGAAGTAACACTTTTAGGGACTTAGAAGCCCTTGGTTTATGGACATATATGATTGGGGTCGTAGTGCCCAAAAATGTCTATAACACTTGGGGGTTCCCCTCACTGATAAATCCTCAAGGAAATCAAATTGGGAGGACCTAAACCTGGTGGAGGTGGGGTGGGATCAGCTCTGCAAACCAAAAAACATAGGTGGGCTCGGCCTTAGAGATCCAAAATTTTTGGGAAAAGCCTTGGGGGGAAAAACTTGGTGGAGGTGGTTGGATAATCCAGGTACACCTTGGGGCTAGCTCTGGAGAGAAAAATATGCTCCCAAATACTCCCATAAAGACCTCATCAGACTCTCAGGTCAAGCCCAAGGCTTGGCCATATGGAACCAAACATGGAGAAACAAAAACATTATTCAGGGGCACAACTTTTGCGAGATAGGCAACGAGGAAAATTCCCTCTTTTGGGAGGATGCATGGAAGCAACTTCCGATCCTCGAAAATGATCGACATACCGTCCTCCAAGGAACCATGAAAGAAAAATTAAAATTCCAAGTTGCCCATTATTGGAAGCCTTTCACTCCAGGAGATTGATGTAGAGAATGATTGGACAAGCAAAAGTGGCTTCCCTTACTAGAAAACTTAGACTAGAATTATTTTGAACAACTCCTCAAGGAGAGGCAAATTCAGGTGGACAGTGGAGAAGACAAGTTGAGATGGGGAAAAAATCTGACCAAGCTCTTGAATCTCAAGGAGTCTTATGGGTATATAGCTAATCATGATCAGCTGCAATAGTATCAAAGGTGGAAAAACTCTCTGGGGGAGGTACCAATGGCCCAAAATCACCCTCTCCCTCTGGCTAGCTATGCTTGGTAAAATTCTCACGTGGGATAATATTTGGCGAAGATGCTTTATAGGACCTTCGAGATGCCCTCTGTGAGAATCACAAGAAGAGACTATCAACCATCTGTTGAACACTTGTGACTACACCAACAACCTATGTGAATGGGCGCCTAAAATATTTAGGACGACAGACGGAAACAAGGCCTCAATCCATACCACTCTGGACAACTAGTGTTCAAGCATATCCCCCAACCTGGTTGTTGACCAGGCTTGGAATCTCCTACAAGGGACTATTTGTTGGGCTATTTGGAAAGAACACAATGGAAGAAATTTGAAGACTATAAAAAAACAAGGGGAAAATATTCTTACCATGATCAAGCAGATCATCTAGGAAACTATTTCCATATCTAAGCTTCCTTCCGTTTAACCTCCCCCTCCCCCGTGATGTTGAGAAATGTATTCTTCATCTCCTAGATTTGCACAACCTTTCCCCGACCATTCCAAGCCCATCGAATTCATCCCCCAAAGCTCTTGACCATTGGTCCTCCCTAAAAAAATATGATAAAATTTAATTACGATGGCGCAGCCAAAGGCAGTCCCCGTGTTGCGGGCTTTGGTAGTGTCTTAAAAAACTCTAAAGGTGAGATTCAATGGGTTTATTTTGTGAAATTAGGGACTACCACCAACAATGCAGCAGAGCTCCATGATCTAGAGCATGGGATGGTCATGGAAAAAGAGAAACACCTTGGCCCCCTGATTGTGGAAGGAGACTCAACGCTAGAAACTCTTGCTACCCAGAATCTCTAGCAATGATTCGTGGTAAGAAAGGTAACAAAAAACTGGAGGCTGACCAAAATACTTCATCAAGTCCAACAACAGATCAGGGACCTCAGTGGGCTCCATTTTGAAGTGGTCAAAAGGAAAGCGAAAGGCATGGTGGACAGGCTCGCCAATGAGGGTACAAATGGTAGTGAAACACTATAGTCCCTTACATGGAGGGAGTGATCCAAAATGGATCCGAGAACACTCTCTAAGTTTTCATGAACTCTTTAAAAAGCAAATATTCAAAGTCATATAAAGATCAAGCTATTGGAAAGAATCCTCAAACAGTTGCAATGGTGATCAGTGCAGATCAACGAGGGCCGTCGATCTAGCGCACAAAGCATCAAACCATGGTAGCATGCACTGACACCAACCAGCAAATGTAGGGACAAATTTAAGCAGCGGAGGTAGTTTCTGATATGCGATTAGCGATAAGTCACTAATCGCATATCGTTGGGCAAACCTCTCAGTGAAGAGAAGCCCCGAGCGCCGGGACCCGAAATAACTATAAAACACGGAAAATAATGTTTCGGTTCCGTCAGAGCGGGATTCCACAAAACCGGTAGAATATCGAAGGGGATTCGAGTTGTAAGCAGTTTCAACTGAGTTTCGCCCGATGCCATACAATGAGTGCCACGTGTCTCGGGGTAGAGAGAGAGAACCACTCACATCAGACGGGTAAACATCATGTTGTTTAGCCGCCCGATATGAACGATGACCGTCGGATCTGGGGCTCTCAGATCAACGGCGGAGACGCGTTTCGATGGATGACCAAATTTGACAAGGTTATGAAGCGAGGTCACATAGGATTTGAAGTCCAAGATGGACGATGCATTGCCGAGAAGGTCGTGTTTCACGAGCATTCTTGGAGTTAACAGAAAAAATGGTCGTTTCAAATATGTCCAAGAAAACTTACACTCATCTGTTATGAAATAGGTGGCCACCTCCTTGTGAGGCATTATACAATGACTAATTACATAGGACAGAGGGATTCAAACCAAAAGAGGCAGGGGAACCAGAAAGTTGGGAAGCGGAAATGAACAGTCAGGAAGCAGATTGGCTTAAAAGCCACAAAATGACAGAGAGAGAAGCAAGTAAGAGAGCAGTAGGCAGTAAGCTGAAAGTAGGGAGAAGAAGCTGAGCTGACCTACAGAAGCAGATGCAACATCGAGCTAGAGTTAAGACAGAGACATAAAGAGTTAGAGAGTTTTTGTACTCTAGAGAAGGCTTGAGAGGTTCAAGTGCACTCCTCTGTAATGCCTATCATGTATGAGTCTCAGATTGGGCTCATACTAGTGACCAATAGAGGTCGAGAGTCAGTAAGGAGAGTCTGTGTGCCTTAGAGACATGGGGGATCCAAGTACAGTCTTGATAATTTATATCTGTTGTGTGAGACTCAAATTGAGCTCGTTGTTCTAAAAACTCTACTTGAAAACATAATAGAGAGGCCACCACCGAAAGCTGGACCAGGAGACGTAGCCCAAGAGTATTGGGTGAACTCCTTATTAAACTTGTTGTGTTTATATTTGTTGCCTATTATGTTTTCTTTAACTGCTTCATTGTCTGTGTCTTTCGCAATATTATCGATCCGTTGCATAAAATAACATAGGCACATCCATGCACATGAGTCTGTAATACCTTATTAATTGTCTTGGATCAATATCAGATCAAGTGGTATTAGAGCTCTAGGTTGCTAAGGTTAGAAAAGCGTGTGCTAGATTCTTTTTTTGTTGAATGCTAACTAGGAAAAAGATTAAATTAGGAGAAGGAGAGTTGGTTGAAGCTAACCCAGAAATTGGAAGAGTCTATTGTAGGATGAAAATGGAAAAAGAAAGTCCCTTGGAATCAGGCTCCCAGTTCATGGACAGTTTCATGACCATGAGAGCCATGATAGAAGAAATGTATAGAGAATTTAAGAGAGGTAGAGGTGAAGAGTCATCAACCTCAAAACAAGATAAAGGAGTAGAAGAACCTCTTCTAGTTGCCCACCTAGAAGGCAAAGGAAAAGAAGAGAAGCCCTCTCCACCATCTCCCCCATCATCACCTTCATCATCATCTTCTTCGCATAAAGAAAGCCCTTAAAAGAAAAAGAAGAAACCTTCTTTGATTAAATTAGATGTGAAGTTTGATTTGCCAGTTTATGACGGAGAATCGAATTTAGAAAAGCTAGATAAATGGATTAGATAGATTGATGTATATTGCAGAGTGCAAAACATCGATTCAGAAAGGAGAAAGTTTCAACTGGCTAGCCTATGCCTTGGAGGCACCGCCCTAGTATGGTGGGAAGGCAGGACACAAGCTGATTTGAAGAAGCATGGTAAAATTCTTTCTACCTGGAATGAATTTGTTTCTGCCACTAAAAACAATTCTATCCACTAGCTTATATGTAGCAAGCTATGATGAGTTGGCAAACTCTTCGCCAATTAAAAGGGAAAAGTGTACAAATCTACACCCAAGAATTTAGAAAAAGAGCTTTGATTCTAGGAATTTCCTTAGACTCACCTAAAAATTTGCTGAAGTATATAGGTGGTCTACACAACTATTTAAAGCACACCATTCTCATGTTTAATCCTACTAGCATAGATGAGGTGTCTGTTCAGGCTACATATCTAGAGGCTAGAGGCAAGAATGTGAACCCAGAAGTTGGGGGATCATCAAAACTCACTACAAGCAAGAACAAGGAAAAGAGAAAGCAAAAATGGAAATAGAGGAAGACAAATGCTGTACAAAATACCAAACCTTCGTGCACTCACTGCAAGAAGGATGGGCATGATGATCAACACTACTGGATTCTGCATCCGAAGCTGAAACCCAAGATGTTCGATGGAAAAAAGAAGAAGACTGTTGCAGTTATTCAAAAGGATTTGGGGTCAAACTCAGGGGATGAAACAACAATCACAACCACGTGTATAAAAGGTTGTACGCTTTAGAGAATGCAGAAATCAAGAAGCAGGTACAGGAACTGCTCAATAAAGGGTTCATAAGACCTAGCACATCAGCATGTGGGTCTCCAATTGTCTTGGTGAGAAAGAAAGATAGCTCATGGAGAATGTGCATTGATTACTGAGCATTGAATAAGATAATGATAAAAAATCGTTATCCCCTTCCTCGCATATATGATATATTAGATCAGTTGAAAGAAGTTGTTTACTTTTCCAAGTTGGACTTCCATATTGGCTACCATCAGGTCAGAGTTGCAGAGCAAGATGCATGGAAGATTTCTTTCAAAACAAAGCAGGGATTGTATGAGTGGTTGGTTATGCCTTTTGGCTTAACTAATGCTCCTGCTACTTTCATGAGAGTAATGAATGACGTACTCAAGCCTTTTATTGATGATTTTGTCATTGTATATCTAGATGACATTCTTGTATTTAGTAAAACATAGGAAGAACATTTGAAGCATGTAAATCAGACTATAGATGTTTTGAAAAGAGAAAATATTTATGTTAAGCTATCAAAATGTGAATTTGGAAAAACATCTTTGAATTATTTGGGTCATATTGTAGGGGGTGGTGAATTGAAGATAGATCCCTCTGAGGTTGCAGTCATTGTAAACTGGCCTAAACCGAAATCAGCTACAGAAGTTAGAAGCTTCCTAGGAGCATCACAGTATTGGAGAAAGTTTATTTCTAGCTTTTCCTTGTTTGCAACTTCTTTATATGATTTAACAGGATTGAACAAGGTGTTTCAGTGGGGAGGCAAACAACATAAAGCCTTCAACACCTTGAAAGAAAATATTAGTACAACACTAGTACTAGCACTGCTTGATCTTCAAAGACCCTTTGAGATTGAAAGAGATGCCAGTGATTATGCCATGGGAGCAGTGTTGATGCAGCATGGTAAACCCATATGTTATCATTCTGAGACATTTAATTCTACAGTAGTTAATTATCCCACATATGATAAAGAATTGTATGCATTAGTACAGAGTGTGAAAAAGTGGAAACATTATCTAATGGGCAAAGAGACAGTTATACATACTGATCATCAACCACTTCAATATTTACACTCACAAACTATGTTGCAACAATCAAGACACTATAGGTGGATGGGTTTTCTACAAAATTTTCATCTTGTCATCAGATATAAAAAGGGCATACACATTAAAGTTGCAGATATGTTTTCGAAACCAATCATAAATGCATCTACCATACTTAAGCATAATTCAGTATTGCATGAAAGCTACATTGAACAATATGCTCAAGAAATAGATTTCAAAGATGTATATGCAACTTTAAGTCATGGAAAACAAGTAGAAGAATTGGATTATCATGTTAAGGACCAACTCTTGTATCATTTGGGAAAGTTATGCATTCCTCAAACTGAAAGAGTAAAGATAATTCGAGAAGCACACACTTCTCTAATATTAGGTCACTTTGGTGTAAGTAAAATAGTTGCACAGCTACAAAGCTTTTGTTATTGGCCAAAAATGAATGAGACAATTTCTAGATATATAAGAGGGTGCACCATGTGTGCTAAAAGCAAGCCCAGCAATAGAAAACTAGGCTTGTACACTCCACTACTAGTTCCTTCTCATCCTTGGGAAAGTATTTCCATGGACTTTGTTGGGGGATTGCCTAATCTAGAAAAGGTCATGACTATTTACATGTTATCATGGATAGGTTCAACAAAATGTGTATTTTAATACCCTGTAACAAACAGAGTACAACTGAACAGACAACAAAGTTGTTCTTTCAACATGAATGGGTTTGTTTTGGATTACCCACTTCCATTGTATCTGATCAAGATTCCCGATTTGTTGGGAAATTTTGGTCTAGTCTGTGGGAATTGATGGACACCAGAATAAAGAGAGCATAGCCTTTCATTCACAAACAGATGGCCAAACAGAGGTGGTCAACAGGACAATGATCCAGTTTCTCAGAGGGTGTTGCAGCAAGAACCCCAAGCTTTGGGATGAACATTTGTGTTATGTGCAATATGCTTACAATTAGGCTAAACATTCTTCTACACAGAGGTCTCCTTTTGAGACCTGTTTTGGTTTCACACCAAGGTCTCCCTTGGATTTTGTCTTTGGTAAAGACCTAGTGGTCGATGGACATAGTGATGGGGACAAGGAAACCAAGTTCATTGAACAAATCCAAGAGATTCACCAGGCAGTACAGGAATAGCTGGAAAAGATCCAAGCCAAGTACAAGGCAAGGCATGATAAGAATCAGATTGAGCATAGTTTCCAAGTTGGTGATCAAGTCTGGATATATATCAGCAAAGATAGAATGCAAGGTGAAGGTAAAAAGCTGAAGCCGATGAGGAATGGACCTTTCAAGATACTTGAGAAAATCGGTGAGAATGTTTTTCACCTTGATTTTCCAGCTTACATGTACATCTATTCAGAATGTAGAAAGCTTGAGACTATTTGAACCTTCATTGGTTGAAGGTCCCAAAGAGTAGAGTCAATTGCCTTCTATTGATGATCTGTTGCCTGAATATCTTGATGAATTGCAGGAAGACATAGTTCTAGACAAGAAGGTGAGAACTACGCGTAGAGGGGATGTTGAGTACCTTAGGATTGGACTCAAAGGTTCAAAACCAAGCAGTCAAGATGGATAGAAATTGGGCAAGCGAGGAATCTATATCCTCAATTGATTGATGCTTTAAAAAAATCAACTTTTGGTGGTCCAAAAGATTTTTCAGTGGGAAGGCATGATCCAAAATGGATCCTAGAACACTCTCTAAGTTTTCATGAGCTCTTTAAAAATGATGCCAAAGATTCAAAGTCTTATAAAGATCAAGCTATCGGAAGGAATCCTCAGACAGTTGCAATGCTGATCAGCATGGATCAACGAGGACTGTTGATCTAGCGCGTAGAGTGACGAACCATGGTAACGCGTGCTGACACCAACCAATAAATGTAAGGACAAATTTAAGTAGCACAGGTAGTTTTTGATATGCGATTAGCAACAAGTCTCTAATCGCATATCACAAGGCAAACCTCTTAGTGAAGAGAAGCCCCAAGCGCCCAGACCTGAAATAACTATAAAATGGGGAAAATAATGTTTTAGTTCCGTCAGAGCAGGATTCCACAAAACCGGTAGAATATCGGAGGGGATTCAAGTGGTAAGAAATTTCAACCGAGTTCTGCCCAATGCCATAGAGCGACTGCCACGCGTCCCGAGGAAGAGAGAGAGAACCACTCACATGGGACGGGTAAACATCATGTTATTTAGCTGCCCGATATGAATGATGACCGTAGGATCTGGGGCCCCCAGATTAATGGCACAGACGCTTTCCAATGGATGACTAGATTTGAAAAGGTTATGAAGTGAGGTCACATAGGATTTGGAGTCCGAGATGGATGGTACATTGGCAGAAGGTTGTGTTTCGTGAGAATTCTTGGAGTTAACAGAAAAAATGGTCATTTCAAATATGTCCAAGAAAATTGACACTCATGTGTTATGAAATAGGTGGCCACCTCCTTGTGAGGTGTTATACCATGACTGATTACGCAAGATAGAGGGATTCAAATAGACAGAGGCAGGGGAACCAGAAAGCTGGGAAGTAGAAACGAAAATTCAGGAAGCAGATTGGCTTAAAAGCCACAAACTGATAGAGAGAGAAGCAAGTAAGAGAGCAGTAGGCAGTAAGCCAAAAGTAGAGAGAAGAAGCTGAGCTGACCTATAGAAGCAAAGGCAGCATCGAGCCAGAGTAAAGACAGAGACAAAGAGAGTTAGAGAGTCTTTGTACTCTAGAGAAGGCTTGAGAGGTTCAAGCGCACTCCTCTGTAATTCCTGTCATGTATGAGTCTCAGATTGGGCTCATACTACTGTGACCAATAGAGGTCGAGAGTCAGTAAGGAGAGTTTGTGTACTCCAGAGACTTGGGGGATCCAACTTTAGGAGATGTTATAAAGGAAGAATTGCAAAAACTCTTAGATGTTGATTTTATCTATCCTATTTCTGACAGCCAGTGGGTCTCTCCATCAGTATTAGTCCCGAAGAAAGATGGGATATGGCACATTTGTATTGACTACAGAGAATTGAACAAATCCACTCTCAAAGATTACTTCCCCCTTCCTTTCACTGATCAGGTACTCGATACCCTTATTGGTAAGAAGTACTTTTCTTTTCTAGACGACTTTAGCAGGTATAACTAGATACAGATCACACCCAAGGATCAAGACAAAACCACTTTTACATGTCCATGGGATACATTTTCTTATCGAGTGCTTCCCTTTGGGCTATGTAATGCACCATCTACCTTTCTGTTGAAGCCCCGAAAATCGGGTCGACAACAAGGGGGATACCCACCCGGTCCGGACCTTAGTTGGCAGCTCCTTATCCGTTTGGTATAGCGGGTCCGATAGGGGATGACGGGACCAGTTTCCCGACCTTGGGTGTGTGTGTGTGTGTGTAGAGTTTGGACTATGCTGATCTAAGGGGGATTTAAAGAAAATCTAATTTAGACTCTTTAAACTAACTCTATGCTATTGTAGTCTAGTAAGAAACAACACATATAATCTACACTAACCCGAGGTGTATATCTTCTATTATGCGATCTAAAAAGATTTCGAACAATAACTGGTAATAAAGATCATTTAGCTATCATAAGAATAGAAATCATTAAAGGTAAACTATTTTGAATAAGAAAGGAAAAACAATTATGAGCAACATATCACATAATAAGTTATTTATATGTCAGATACAAACAATATGACTCCACCGTACAAAAGTGCCAGATGATAACCCATACATTCATATAATGACATATAAACAACTGAAACTATAAATCACTTAAAGAACATAAGCAGAAATAGTCAAGAGATAAAAGTACCATTTATGACTGGTTCCACTCATA
>APFE031016731.1:0-12423 GCA_000404065.3 Pinus taeda | reverse complement strand
TAAAGCTCGCTATAGAATACATATGGCAGATTACATTTAATTAATTCCTCTAGAGACTTATCCATTCCATCATTTAAGCTTTGTTTTAAGAAAAAAGTCCCCCTGTTTAGCTCAATGGTCCACGTCTACTTTGGATTCCTTTGTTTGATTGGGGGGGTTAGATGCTCCTGCATCAATAGTGCAAGAATATTTAGAATATGGACAACCCCTATAATAACAAAAAATAAAATAATGTAGGTAGAATATTTTGTCTCTTTTAGCCTTCAGGGATTACCTAGCACACAGTTTTTCAAAAGCATAGACAATCAGTCCAACATAAAGAGATTAAAAGATCAATAAGATTGTGAAGTATTGAATAGAAAATTAATCTCCTAAAGCATCAACAAGTCCAAAGCATTTAGAAAAATAGATGCATGCCCTCAAGTTCCCCCTAGATTAGTTTTGTGTGGGCTCCAATCAGCTTTGGAGAAAGACCAATCTTGACCTTCACCACTTAGATAGGATTTATCAAATTTCCCACTTGTAAGAGGCTAAGTCGAAGGATCTGCTAGCCTTTAAATGTTACATTTCTACAAGATCAAAGAGAAGTTTTAATGCCTCTGCTAGGATCTGAGTGGCTCCCTCTTCAAAAAAATTCATTATCCAAAATAGATATATTTAGCTCTTTTCTAATGGAGATTATTAGGTATATAATCTATACATCAAAATCATCGGTGCATCTCTCTATCAAGAATCCTCTAATCCTTCTTCATCCCCCTCCACCCCCCCGCCCTCCAAAGCCCCCCTACTAGGTTCTTCTACTTTCAAGATACTTTAGAGGAGCTCCCATCGTAGAGCTTAAGATAGACTTCATTAGATCATCAAATAGAGAAACTCTAAGAAGGCCCAATGCTAGAGAAAAAATACCTTAGCATAAAATACCACTCTCCAAACTCTACCACGAAACCAATATTCTATTTGCAGTTTCTTCCTCCTAGCCTTGTGTTAGCAAAGATGGGTCTCCTCAATCTAAGGCTCCTCCTAGGCTCCATCCTGGGATTACGAAGTCAACCTTGATAAACCCCATGCACTATCCTAATGACCCTCTCAGACAATGCATCAGATCCTTCACAATGATTGAGGGCTTGCATGTCGACACCTCTCCTCTCTCGTCCCCTCTCTTCCAGCCTCAGCTTCTAGTTCCATAACCACTTGACATGTTCTTCTGGAGATTTCACTATATATTCATTGTTTGTCTTTGTCATTATCTTTCTTGGAATATATTAGCTTCTTGTAGTTCTATTATTAGACATTTCCATGTTGTTATCATGGTAGTTATAACAGTTTCCTTTGCATTCGCACAACGAATGACATTGGAAGTACTCTTTTAGTCCCACTGACTTAATATCCGTGATCATTCATTGGAGAATGAGAAAATTATCCATCTTATATTATCATGGCATCATATAAATGTTGGAAAAAGGAAATAAGTAATTAGAACCCTACCATACTAGTATGAAAATAATTATTCTTTAAAAACTTAATTTTCTTTTTGGGGAAGCTTATTATGGTGCCTAAAGATTGAAGAGAGGAAAAGGGAATTACAGTGTGCACACATGTATATAAAAGTGGGGTGCATTCTAAAGCCTCACTGAATATGTAGGTGATTGATAACTGTGTCTGTATTTGCGATGATAGTTTGCACACATGTATATAAAAGTGGGGTACATTCTAAATCTTGACTGAATATGCAGGTTATTGATAACTTGCAGATAAGAGGCATAGAGAAGCAATGCATGGCATGGGTTTTCACAGTAGAATGGGTTCAAATGGGTTTGCATCTAGAACCTTGATTAACCAACATAACGGGTATGGGAAGAACTGTCTCAGAAACCCTTCGAACTACCTTCAATCCAATGATTTGACATTCTCCAATAGTCTACGATATAATCCAATGGTTCAGAATGATGACAGGTGTGAAATACTTCTCAAAGGGAATGTCTTACGACGTAAATATACATATCAGATTAAAATATAAAACATATAAATAGTACTTATAAATTAATATCTATTTTACCATATAAATTAAAATAATATATGACATATAAATATTACTTAAAAATTAACATCCATTTTAACATATAAATTAAAATAATGATTGCATAAACATCTTTAAATTTAATTAATAAGTGATAAAAAATAATTTTTTTTACAATATAACAAGATTATACCCAGAAGAGAAAGATAGAAAGAGAGAGGGAGAGAGGGAGATGAGGGAAGAAAATCATAATGCCATGGGATAACACCATGGTTTATCAATACTATGGGCCATATATGCTTTTGATTATTATGTTACAGATCTAGGCTTTTAATTATTCAATTACAATAACATGGGCCAATACCATGGCTTATCAATACCATATGCCAAAAAAACATAACTTATTTCAAAATCAAAATATTTTGCAAATACTTTATTTTAATTTAATTTTATAACATTTTTTAATTAAATCTAAAATGAAAAAGGTTATAAGTACTACTGAGGTATATCTAAACCCTCCATCCTCACAAGTACTAAAAATATCCCCATAGAGAGGATAGATGCATTTTAACCAAGGATCAAAGTAGAGAGAGAAAACAAAGTGACTAACAATGATAGAGGAAAGAAGGTGCATAATTCTTTTAAGTCTTTTATTATTGTATTTTCTTTGACATGATTGATCCAAAATATAGATTTAATATTCAACAATCAATTATATATATTTTTAATTTAGATACTTTTTAAAATATAATACAATGGGATCATATTTAAGAGAGATAGTGAGATGGAAGGGGAATAGAGTGGGGGGAGAGAGATAGATGCATTGATTTTAGTGTAGATGTTGATTTCTGATTTGATACAATTAGATGTATGATTTACATTAATTTCGAAGTAATTAGATTAATAATGTGCATTTATTTTAGTGTAAGCACATCTCTTCCCCCTCCATCTATATCTCTATCTCCAATTTTATCTCCTTCTTTATCTCTTTATATCGCCCCCAAACACACACACTCTCTCTCCACATCTATCTATATATCTCTCTCTCCATACTTTTTCCACTCCCTTTCTCTCTCTCTCCCTTCTCTCTCATATCTATATCTTTTCCTCACCCCCAAAACATGAAAACTCTCTCTCAGTGTGCGCACATAAACATTATTCATGAAGTGAATTGATTTATTTGTTACAATAATTCAACCATAAATACAATACTTGAATTTTTATCTTAAATAAAATGTTCTCTTACCAAAAATGTCTTCTTCTTAAAACTATAAATTGTTCGTAATTCACTATATTCTTATTATTCAAATTTTCTATTGTTCAACATTCTTACATTGTCACTTTGCACTTGAACATTTTATTTCATCATTTTTCATCATTCATGTTACTAAGAGTCTCTCTCATATTAACAAACTTAAACAATGTTAAAGTTAAATTGACCTATTAAACATATTTAGCATATTTAAAATAATCAAAATAATTATATGTTCAACAAATTGTGTATGACTCTACACGACTGAAACCAGCGTAGATCCATCTTAACTTTAGATCTATCAAGATTCTAGAGGGATCAAATCTCTCAAGGTGAAAACATTTCCTCAAGTTTTGCACTCAAAAACAAGTTTGCACCTCGAGATATTTAATCCCTCTCGGGGCTTGATAGATCCCAGGTTAAGATGGATTTAAGTTGGTTTACAAAACTAAATCATCATGAACCATTAGGTATGTAAGAACTTCTCATCAAATCATTATGAAAGTCTAATCAAGGATATAATCCAAATCCTTCATCAAATCATTATCAAATTCTAATCAAGCGTGTAATCCAAATCCTTGATCCAAATCCATGGATCCATAGATGACGAGTATTATGCAAAAAATATTATTTTGTTTTGAAATTCAAAGGTTTAGTTGTTGCATGTGTGTTTCTTACATTTTCACTTATGTTTCTTGCAAATTAAAAACTAAAAAATCAATTATATTTTTGTGAATTAAAAGCTATAAAATCAACTATACTACTATGTTGCTTATACATCCATGTTCTATAATTTCTACTCTTTTTTTTTTTTTTTATCAATTAAAAAAAAAATTAGTTTCACAATCATTAAAATCTAAATTAACACTTAGGCCTCTAGTATTCATATTTTTGGTAATTCACATCTCAAAAATCTATATTTCCAATTTTAAAATCTAATGTGCAAATAATCCTTCAGATCATTTAAGGAAATTGAATTAATATGCGAACACTCTTCCTTTCCTAAATTTACATGTAGCTCCTGCTAATGTCTGTAGTGCGATGCAAATAGCTATGTTTATGGTAATAATGGTGGATTTGAAATCAGTGACTACCAAAGATTGCAACGATATTTCAGTCAAAAGCCGTGAACTCTAATGTATGTAGGGTTCTTCAAATTTAATCCATGATCTATCTCGAATTTGAATCTACTTAGAAAATCATTTTGTGGTTTTCGATATTTAACAATTTTAGATATAATTAAGTTCCATTTCTGCTTTAGAATTACATTGATACTTGTAAAACAAAGAAGCTCGCTTGCAATTCAGCTGGGCCATGAATATCTCTACTCTAAAAATTGAGTGAGATGTATGTTCCAATGTTGAATCATCGAACACAAATCAAGTAGATATTCCAGTTATAAGACATCACAATTTTAGATATAGTTAAGTGCCATTTCTACTTTAGAATTACATTGATACTTGTAAAACAGAGAAGCTCACTTGCAGTTCAGTTGGGCCATGAAGACCTGTACTCTAAAAAATTGAGTGAGATGTATGCTGCAATATAAAATCATTGAACATAAATCAAGTAGATATTCCAGTTATAAGAAATCAAGTATATATTCCAGTTAAAAGTTTCAAAAATTCCCATAACAAAAATTATGCCACTAGAAATTAGAAATTCTGACACTTGGCTATGTTTTATAGTGTGTTGTATTGGAGCGTACTACATCACTAAGCTTTGCCAAACATCTTGGAGACCAACTCCTTAAAAGTTACATAGCACTATAAATTACTGTAGAATTGCCAACAGAAAGCATTAGCATATACTAATGTTGTTTCTCACAAATGATCTCCAAGCATGCCCCATGAAGGCAGAAATTGGTCTCATGACAATTAATGGGTCTGAGGTCTCCATTTTCTGTGTAATAACTTTTATCAATTTGTTTAACAAGATTAGTAATATATGTTTATATATGTCTATCAAATCAATTTTGTTTATTAGGGTTACAAGATTTGTATGAAAAAACCGATGAGTTCTCACATTGAGAAAATTTCATAGGTAACATGAAAAAGAGGTCAAGAACACTAAAATAAGATAAACAAAGTTTTAAGCTAGTGAAATGTTAACAAATTATTTTTTTAAATTAAAATAAAAGAATATTTTAATTATTTATAAAGTTTTAACTTTATAATTTGTCATGGCCAATGCAAAATTAATAGTAGTCAACATGAAAATACATTTCTAGAGCCTTATCTAGAGAGAAACTAGTAATATTTTTTTAATTATTTATAAATTTAAACCTTATGACTTTCCATTTCTAGAGTCTTACTTAGAGAGACCAGTAATATTTTTTTAATTATTTATAAATCTAAACCTTATAACTTGCCATGGCCAATGCAAAACTAATAATTGTCAACGTAGAAATCCATTTACTTCATTATACATATTAAGTTACTAAAGTTAAAAAAATTATAAGAAATAACTTAACTATAACTTTATTTAAAATAATTACTATTATTATTAATAATATAAATAATATATATATTAAACACAAATATCTTTAGAAAAAAACTTGTACAAGATTCTTAACCATCTATATTGACCCCACTTTGTTTTGGAGATTATAGACTTTATTATGATACCATCAACCAATACAATGGCTAATCAATACCACATGCCAAAAAAACCATAACTCATTTCATATAACATAGGTTTACGTTACATTTCTTTTAATTAATGAACTTAATTAAAAGGGAAAAAAAAGAGTAGCTACTTCGAAAATAAATGTCTACTTTTGGTTTATGTAATTACTAAGAATATTTTAAAATATTCTATGGAGGTAGACAGAGAAATCAATATAGGTTATAATCAAGAAAACTCAAGAAAAGGGAGAGGGGAGACTATAAAACACACCAATTGATAATATAATGGATGACAAGTTTCCAATATTGGTCCATCCTCTATCCTCTATTCCCCTTGTTGAGTTCTGACTCAGAGTAGGAACATGCATCTAATTCTGAAGCCTTTAGCCCGATCACTAGTGACTGCTTGGCTCGACACTCACTTTTGTTGTGAGTGGAGCTTTCCGCTTTTATGGAACTCACACCACTTTCCCCTGTCCTTTTTCAGCTTCACGACAATCTTCTTTTCTTGTGGCTTTGGTGAGTTGTCCTAGGCCGCCCCGCCTTGGCTTTGTCCTTTATTCTACGGTTTGGGGACACTATTCCCTTACTTCAGATTCGCAAATCCAAAGTCTCATGTCTTGTGTTTAAACTTTTGCTCAATCTCGACGGCATATCGATATGTCTTGCTAAGCAAGGAAATGTTCAGGAATTCTATTTCATCCTAGATGTACTTCTATAGGAAGCATTGGTATTTGAGTAACAAATGCTACTCCAAATCCTTGATACCCAACTTTGTGCAAAGGGTATGAAAAATATTGGTAAACTCCAGAAGGTCTTTGTCCCTTCCCTATCGCAACGTGGTCCACTTTATGTATTGATCCTCATAGCTTCTCACAAAGTAATACTGCTCCTTCATGGCAGCCTGGAATGAATTCCAAGAGTATTCTATTGAAAACAGTGAGGCCGTACTTTCATCCTTTTTCTTGCAGTAGGTTTCCCACAAGTCCTTGACTTGGGGGCGGCTTTGAGAAGAGCGAAAGTAATCTTTCCCACCCAAAAAAATCATGAACAACAAAATACCCTTCTAGCATATTTAACTATTTATCTACGACGTCTACATTTATATGACCCTCAAATATGGGAATGACAAAGTTAACTTGTACCTTAAAGGGTGTGGCACTTCCAAAGTAGCTGCTGAAAGTAGATGTGTCGCCCTTGGGTAGCCGCTAAAGGATCTGGGCAAAGTTGTCCATCATCACGTTACTTTGTCGCTCGAGGGCCTCTTTGAGCAATATTTTGATAGATTCCCCTACCCTGTCGTCTTTATTTTCATCTACCATTGGAGGCCATCGGGATTTGTGAGGCTGGTGTTGCAAAGGTTCAACTAGTTCAAGCCCTGACTCCTTATTTCCCAACCTCTTTGGGGACATGCAGGCAAAAATAGAGAAAGTGCATACCACTCTGATACCATTGATCCAGATTTAAAAATGAACGCAATAAAGTAAAAAAATAAACACAAATACATAGATACAACAAAAATAATACTTCATTTTATTAATGGAGAATACTGAAATATGCTTACAAACATAAATGGAAATAAACTAGCTTGGGCGATGGTAGTTTATCTTTGAGAAGAGATGTGGCAGCGACATGCCTCTGAACTCCCTTACAATGAGGCTCAAGGGCCTTTTTATTATTGAACAATAAGAGAAAACCCTAAACAACCAAAAACCTAACCTGAGGAGATGTAACACCAAGAGTTTATGGACCCTGTTGGGGTGAGTTGGATGATGAACTTCTCGGGGTCGCGACTTGGTCATATTATCTCCATTTGACATGCATGATAACCCATTGGAAAGATCTCTCTGAGGACTATGAAAAAAAGATGATATAAGACAAAAAGTCATTGGCAGTAGATTTTAAAAAAATGTTGTTTAGGGCCTCAAAAAGACTCCGAACGTTTTAGGACCCAAAAAACTTCTAAAAATAGTAAACTATGCTATAATTAAGGAAACTGAAAAACTGAAAGAAGAATTGGTGGGGGTCCAAGTGAAATTGGCAGGTGTCAACCAATATCCACCTAGATCACTATATATTTTTTATTTATATGCAACATTTTTCATAATTTTGACATATGTATATTTCGATTTATATGCACATCCTTGTATGTCATCTCTGTGGAGATACTCTATGTACCCACTTGCATCTAGGAATTATCTAATCGTTAACAAAGAATTTGACAATCCAAAATTTACAAAAACTAAGAATTTTTAATACAATATGAAAGCTAAGTTGAAAAAATATAAATATTTTTAAATTTTGAATCATTAATTAGAAATCATTTAAACTTATACTATTATTTAAAATACATATGACTAAGCCAATTTCAATCATTTTAAATATATATTTATTTAGTTGGATTTTTTTAAATACAAACTAATTTTCATTTTTTAATATATCTTTCTATAATAATTATGTAAACTATACATAACTTAAGACTAAATCATTACATTAACTTATTAACTTAAAATATCATCAGTAGTTCTTCAATTTTATCCTGCTTTCGCTCTTCCTGTGAATCACCCAATTCTGAACGAAGAGAACAAATAACATCTTTTTTAATTTTTTTAAGAAAAATATTGATTTATGCACTCATAAGTTCTTCATTGGATGATTTGTATATCTCTGTAGCAACGTCAAAACTCCTCATTGAAAGATTCCTCCAAATACCATATATTTGTTAAAGAAGATTTTATATTTTTTCATCACATGCATGAGTATATGGGGGGCTTCGTACTAAACCAAAGAAAAAAGTTTAACAATGTGTAGGAAAGAAAGGAAAAATTGCAAGAAAAACTATGTGAAAAAAGAAAACCAAATTAGAGCAAGTCACTAAGGTCAATCCCCTAAGCACCTCCCCAACAATGACACCAAAGTGTTGGGTGCAGTAGATGGTGTATTAATGGACCAAAATTTAATTTCAATATGAGTTTCTTGGGCTTTAAGACACAACATTGGAAATGACAGGCATATCCTTCAACAAACCTGCAAAAAACAAAACCCTAATTAGCCTAGAAACTGTTCACTCGTTGAGCTCTTGCAGTACTACAATTTTTCACTTTCCCCGTACATCCAAAAGAAAAGTGTTGTGCTCCTAGTGTAGGAATCAAATATGCGATCTTACATAAAGAGAGAAAATCATTCTTTGTTCTACTTCTTCGAATCGAGAGATGCCTCAAACCAAAGGTCCAAAACAGTGTTTCAATCCAAAAGAAACATTTGCAACAGGAATGAAATAACAACACTCTTAACATAAAAACCAAGTTGGAATAGACAATGATGAAATACCAACAAATCCTCAACAAATATTGGTATAATATTTATTCCAAACCCATATCAATCAATCAAATCAAACAAAAGGATCAAAGAAGATAATCACTCACACTTGCATACTAGTTCAAAGCTTATTAAAAAATAAGTCAACCTTGATTAACTTACTTCCTTGGTCAGATATAAATTCTTGAAATATTATGTTGTCACTATTCTTCTGGAAAAGGCATAAGGAAAATACTATGTGGTGTTGTTGATGGTTTCTTGGAGATGATACATGCTTGTGACCAAACTTTGAAAACAATACAAGGTATGCACTAAAGATATGAATCATTTCGGTTTATATATATATATATATAGATATCAACTCTAGTCTAAATGTGTAAAGCCAAATAAATCGAGAACAATATTACAAACTTTGCAACTGATAGTTTAATTTGACCACACGATATGGGTCATACATCCATTCAACAAAAGACTTTATAATTCACCAAAATGCTTCATATTTTCAACCATCATGACCATATAATGTGTGGTCTCCACCCAATGATGTGTAAAGTATTTAAAGAGTACAGTCCACTCAAAATAGTTTTGTGCGCACATATGTATTTCATATCTTAAGGAAATGAATAAATATATTTATTTCAGATCTCAAAGAGTCCTTATAAATAAGGGAATGAATTGATCATAATTTTTTGAATATATATAAAATATTCAACGCGCAATAAGTCAACAAATTTTCTTTAGATCTTACTTTTTGAATAATTTTTGTCTCATAGCAAAAAAAACATATCATTGCAGACCCGCTACAAATTTCCCATTGTATTTAGTGATTTTGAGTGGATTTTAAGCTGGGAATATGCATAAATCTTGAATATTTTGTTCCTGTTGCAATTCGTGAATGGCCTTCTCATAATAACAAGTTACAAAAATGGTTATGATATCAGTTTTTATGAATATATAATATCTACCATGAAAACTCAACACCAAGACAATTATAGAGTTTCTAGAATCATAGATATAGACCAAACATTAATCAAAGATATATGTAGTTAGATGAGAAATGGAGGATATGAATTATGCACAAGAAAACTTCTATTTTGAAATTAAAAGTGTATATTAACATACCAAATGAAAAATATCAAGCATTTATGAACAAATATGAAACCTAGGTGAATGAAAGAACTAGAAAGAGGGAAACGAGGTAGAGGAAAACAAGTTGGGATGGGGGGCCTCCTAACCAACTTATTGCTTCTTAAATAAATCAAATAACAAAATCACATGTTGAATAAAAAATGAAAAGTAAAACTTGCCATAAGTTCTTGCATTGAAAATATGATTCATCCTTCTATATCATGGATTCTCAATGTCCAACACCAAAAATGAATTTGCCACCCAATCTAAACCAATAGCATAGTTTTAGATTAACATCATTGCCCTCCTTTTTGAAGAGCCATGACTTTGCTTTATTTAAATATTTACAATACAAATTTAGTGTTAGGCAAGCCAATACATTAAAAATAAGGTGAAAATTAATTTTCTAGCAATAGAGGTCCAATACAACCATTAACTAATCACATAAATGCATTTTTTACAAATCTAGGCAAGATCCTAAAATTCTAGAAATATTTCCCTAAATAACCCCTCATATATCCCAAACCATAGTGAATTTCGGAAAACAACCCATGCCTTAAATTCGTATGCTAGGAATGAACCCATGTTTTATAATTTTGATATTTGACTTCGTATACATGGAAATCGAGGAGAATGTTTGCAATTTGAAAACTACATGAATTTAGGGCTGAGTTATTAATCATTTTCTAAAAATTGATCCATACAACCTGGGTGAATTATAACTCATTTTGAGGTGTTAAAACATCATTTTCGACAAAATCCATCTTCGGTTTTCCTCGGAAATGTGTCAATCTATCAATGACCCAAATGGGTGTAGGAAGGAACCTAAGACTAGTGCATGCAAAACCAAATAATTAGTGAATCACGATGAATGGAGGAAATTGCATTTTACCTTAACTAAATCCAAAAATTGTCTTTGACAAGAACCCAACATAACCTTCAACATGAGTTGAAGTGTCTCGACTTCTTAACAAGTCCCTAAACTTTCATATGATAGATCATCAAATTTGGGTGGCTTAGAAATATCTACAATGTATGTTTTAACCCAGTACAAAAATTACCTGCATACAAATTCTAAAACACAGAAAATAAACAATGCGAGAGCATAACACATAAAACACATATACACAGAGATTTCCCCCGTATCCCAAAACCGGGACTACCAAATTGATTTTTCATTATATTCCTTTCAATGTTACAATACATATTTCTACATGCCAAAGCATCCAATACCATGAACCAAAAACTATCGTGTCCAAAAACATGGACCGAAAAATCATGCACAAAACCATAGGTAGGTCCACACAACCTAACATAAGGTCCAAAACCAAAATTTTCCGGGGTGCTGCCCCAAACCCCATAGAGTGGGGTTACCTGCAACCCTCAAACCCCCTATGACACCCACCGCTATGTAATCTGTGCAACAAAGAGGGTCTCTGCGCCCCTTCTAACCCCCTAGTTAACTACGTGGGCTAGTCGTGGAAAGAATATAACACAACCCACCATTCTCCCACTTGTTGTTTTCTTTCCACAGGGGACCACAAGAGAACTTAATCATTTATCCAGCCCTGCAACACCCATTATTTCTCTACACCAAGAGAACTTCTCAGAGCTCATAGATTTTGTCAATGCATCTGCAATATTCTTCAAAGTGTCAACCTTTACTAGCAACACCTTTTTGTCTTCCATCATATCCCTCACAAAATGATACTGAACATCAATGTGCTTTGTCTTTGAATGGTGAGGAGGGTTCTTTGCCAAGAAAATTGCACTTTGGTTGTCACAGTCTATCCTTATAGCTCCCTGTACTAACCCCATACTTGAACACAATCTCTACAACCAAACTGCTTCCTTGCTTGCATGAGTGGCTACCATGTATTCTGCCTCTGTAGTTGATAGTGCCACTACAAATTGTTTCTTACTCATCCAACCGACTGCACCTCCAAATAGGTTAAACACATACCACTTGTAGATCTTCTTTGATCCAAATCTCCAGCCCAGTCTGCATCAACAAAGCCATGAATATCCAACACTTTGTCCAATCCTGGTCTTCCTTGGTAGCATAAACCATAATCACTAGT
>APFE031016726.1:20629-34973 GCA_000404065.3 Pinus taeda | reverse complement strand
AATCAAGCTATTAAATTGAAAAAAACAATAAAAAAATTATAATTATGCATGACATGCCAAGTGTCATCTATGAGGACTCTTATAAAAGAAGGGGCAAGCCATGGTAGAGGGGACTTTTTGGGGAACCCTATTGTTGGATGGATGATATATTATTGGGGAAGCTATAGTGAGTTTGGTGAGGTAGAGGATTTTTTGAGAGGGGACTCCTGAGCTAAGGGTGCTCTCCTCTGCCAACTAGATTCTTCCTCCATTGTACAACCCCATTGCAGCTCGGGGGTCCGCGGGGAAGAAGAGTACCCAAGGAATAGGCTGAGAGGTTAACCGGTGGGTCTCGTTTTCGGATCAAGTGCGTCATCATACACTCGCAGAAGTGATCGGCAACAAGGGAATACCAGTGACAACAAAGCAAGCGGAGTCTCGCCTTCTGGTGAACGGTACATATGTATTTTGTTACTACTTGATCTTACATTAAAAGCATGTAAATGTTGTGTTACGTTCCTGAAATGAGTATCAGCAATGTGTGTGTTGAATGAATTGAAATCTCAATGCGTTTCTTTTGTGTGGTATTGCTATTAATTATATATATAATATATATATAATATATATATATTATATATATATTATATATATAATATATAATATCGTTTTAGGTAGGTCCTTACATTCCTTTGCTAGACTGCTCTCCATTTCTTCCTAGATCCTTGTAGCTTTAAATGTTTCAGCCTTGAGAAGTTTAATGTTAGATTTTAATTTGAAAATTTCTTCATCTTTTGCTTTTAGTTGACATATCATGGTGTTTCTCTCCTTTTCTGCTTCATCCACTTGTTCTTCTATGATTACTAATTATTCCATTGTCTTCTCATCTCCTTGTGCTAACTTTCTTGCTTCTTGTAGTTGAGATTTGAGAGAGGAGACCTCTACCTTGTACTGACCAATCTCTTCTTCAAGTTTGTTCAAGCTCTTGCGCCTTTGTTCAAGTTGACTTGACAAGGTATCTTCCCGTTTCTTTGCTTTATCCAATTGATTTGTCATGGATATGACTTCTTCATGATGCTTTATTTTGCTTTGATGAAATTCCTTCTTAAGCTTGACAAGCTCTTCATCCCTTTCTTGTATTTGACGCTGGACAAGGTCAACTTTATTCCTTGTTTGGTCTTGGTCACTAGCTAGTGCTTTCTTTTTAAGTTCCTTGTTTTCCTTTTTCAAATTGATAATCTCTTCCATGGAAGTTGTAAGTTGAGCAAGGAGATCTTCTACAAAATCTTTTTCATTCTCTTCATCTTCTAGGTCTTATTTAGCCTTGACATCATCATTCTCACTTTCAACTTCTATGATGGGTTCTAGATTTTCTTCTTGATTTCCATCATCTTCTTGACTGATGGTCATGGTCAATGCTTCTTTTGAGTGAAGGTCATGAAGTTTGTCCCATATACCCTTTGCTGATGAACATTTTCCTAAATTGTTCTTTATAGAATCAGGTAGCCCATTCAAGATTTCCTTCATTGCTTTTTCATTGTACTCCTTGGATTCTCCATCCATCATGCTATCAACAATTATTTATTTCCAGATTTCAATGCCTTGAGTCTTTAAGAATTCCTCATTCTTGCTTCCCACACATCAAAGTTTCCATTGAATCATGGAGCCTCCTCAAATTGATTTTCTTCTATTTCAATGGTAGAGGGAGACACATCTTTAGGAGGATTGGAGACTTTCTTCCTTGGCTTCACCATTTGTGTTCTAAAGATCAACCTTCAAGCTGTTAGGCTTTGAGTGAAGGTACTAGCTCTGATACCAATTGTTGGAAATACTGAGAAGGGGGGTGAATTAGTATTTCTTTTCAATTGTTATTTTACTAGTTAATACATTTTTATTTAGAACAAAAGATGAACAACAAGAATAAATGCTTTTATTAATATAATATTTGCAATAAAATAGATACAAATATATATGATTCCAATATGTTTCTAAGCACCAACTTGGACTTTTGTGAGGCTTCAACCTCCAGAGCACCAACTCGGTTTTTTCAAGGCAACAACCTTAGACATAGGAGCACCAACTCCCAGGACACCAATCTTTCCAATTCTGAGGCACCAACCTCAAGGGCTCCAACCCTTTGCTTTCAAGGCACCAACCTTGGATATAGGAGCACCAACTCCAAGAACACTAATCCTTCCAACTTCTGAGGCACCAACCCAATCTTTTCAAGGCATGTTTGATAGTAATGTTCTGCTCCCAAAACTCTTCTTTATTGAATTACGTTTGTTTATAGTTTCACTGTAGTCTCCATGCTGCAACATCAATGGAAACCAGTCTTCTTATGAAGAAGTCTATACAAATCTTCATACTGTCCACACAGAGTCTGCAAAATTTATCTCATGATGATATCAAATAGCCATCATGATCTCTGATAATGTCTCTATGCAGCTTTAGTGAGTCTGCTATTAGCTGCACTAAGCTCTGCACAAGAACCAACTCTCTATATCAAGATTCTATTCTAACTGTCATAGTAAATGCCTCAGGTGTGACTGCTTCTCTACTGGCTACTTCTCCCTTCAAACGATGTCAGATAAAACTTTATTTATTACATCACAGAATTGTTCTTCAGAATGCATTATGTACTTGATTAATTCATCACAGGTCTGAGTCTTTCATAGGGTAACATGATCAACAGAGTTGCTCATCCTTCGACTGCCTCCTGTCCTGCTGGACCTTGGGCCCTTTTTTGTTCTGCAGGACCTACGGCTTACTCCTTTCTTCCATTTCGCCAACCTGCTTTGAACCTTCCTTGTTCACTGTTCTAGAAGCCTGATACGCCTGACCTTTTGGCTTCCTCCTTGCTTGCTTGAGCTTCGGCTTCCTCAACACTCGCTCGACCTTTCGCATCCCCTCTTGATCACTTGGTCTTCGGCTTCCCAATCTACATTTTCTCGTCCTTTCATCTTCTTCTCATAATCACATATGGGTTTCACCAATGACCGGAAAGACACATTTATTGGAAAGAGGCCAACTTGCATATTAAAAAACATTTTGCAGATTTTTTCGTCCACCATACGGAAACCATATAAGAGAGGCTATAGCCATATAGAGGTCCCACATGCCACATCATCCTTTTATCACAATCGCAAGTTCTAGAGGTCTTTTATAAGTAGTGCCCAAAACATAACCGATGGTCGATTCCCCTTCTGGATGCGATATTATATTAACTCCACAACTTTATCGCAAACGGCGGATTTGCACATAACATAGCCAATTCCCCGATACCTGGACACGGATGTATTATACGTATTTTTAATACACTTCGTCGGGTCCATATATATATATCGCAATCAGTGCTTTCAATGTGGAAAGGCATTACAAGAGGCTTGCGAATACGACAGATGCGATAATTTATTAAATCATATTGCAATGGTCTAATCGAGTCCATATACATATCACAATCGGTAGTCCGGTGGTGTCAATTCTTTTAAACATTGCGATTCAACGGATGCAATATTTGAATAGGTCGTATTATAATGTTGCAGCGGCTCTGTATACATATCGCAATCAGTGGTTTGGGGGTGACAGCCCTTTATAACTTGCGCTATGAGAGTTCTGATAGGCGGATGCGATATAACAATAGGGAAGTTTATAATGGTGCAGCAGGTCCGCATATATATATTATATCACATATATTATATATATATACATATATATATATATATATATATAGATTATATCTATATATATATATATACATACATTACATATATATATATATATATATATATATATATATATATATATATATATATATATATATATCTATATAATATATATATATAATATTATATATATATATAACAATCACATATTTAATGTGCCATCCCTTTATAACTTATGATATGATATTAAGCGGTATTCATTAGTGATCCTCCAATGTTAATCTGCTTATGATCCAACGGTCAACACTTAACCCGATCAACCCAAAACCGTCCATTGAACCTTCGCTGTCAATCAACCTGCGCTGGATCCAACGGCTTACATGAATTTCGGGTGAGCAATTTGCAAGGGAAATAACCACCTGAAAAAGTGGTTTTCTCTCTCCACCCGAGTGTTACGTGTCGCCCATTGACTAGAATCGGGCGCTCTCCTCTAAATACCACTTACCGCCTAGCGTCCACCCGAAAACCACTACCACTATTACAAACCCACTTATAGTTGTTGAACGTAGATACACAAAGTAATGACTCTCTGCTCCAATAGCTCTTTCTTCTCTTCTCTGGTCTAATATGGCTCCACGATGGCTTCCGATACATTGCTCCAATAGATCTTCTCTGATATTCCTCCTCTATCTCATGATATGGCTCCTTTGTTAACTTCTCTTCCGCTTATGCACCTCCGATATGTGTTTCTCTTTGTTTCTCGTGGCTTCCAATGACTTCTTCCTCTTACGCTTTGGCTTCATGCTTTATGATGGCTTTTGATAACTTCTTCTCTTGTTTCACCTCATGGATTCTTGCTCCACTTCTCCTATAATATTGCCATATCGACATCAATGACAACCTAGGTCAACAAAAATCTCAACTCTGACATTTTATCTCATGCACATGATTTCAAAGTGTTGGAGGATGTCATTAATGACTTTACATGAATTAAGTATGATGGTGAAGTTAGAGAAGTCTTGCTAAGGCACAGAGTTGTCTTTGCAGGATTTTGTCATAGGAATGAAGTCCCCTCGGATGATCTTACCTATGGGTTGTTCGCTTACACGCTTGATGGTAATGTTGAACAGTGGTGTCGTACATTTCCCGCAACATTAATTCACTCTTATGATCGCATGCTTGATGATTTATTTCATGATTTATATCATTATGATCGTAAAACACTCAATAAAAAAATTTGGAATTACGGAAAGCGCCTAATGAATCTCTTGCGCAATTTTGGGTGTGCTTCTTGAATCTTGCTTTTCAAATCTTTGAAGATGAAATTGATTGGAAATTTCTCATAAAACGGTTTCAGTATCTTCTTCACATATCTGAAAATCCTCACGTGTTATAATCATTCGAACCTATCCCAGCATGCCTCGGTGTTAGAGCTGCCAAATCTAAGACGGAAAAGGTTGCTGTCACAGGTGATCCATTTTCCGCTCCTCATCAAACAGCTCTAGCTCCACAGGACAAGGTGGGATAAGTTACGGCCCTTCTGTTGAACCGTCACCTCCTCCAACCCCACCTACTCTAGATTTTTGTGCAGATGTGGACTACAAGCCTGTTGGTTGTCACATGAACTTTTTTTCTCAACCTCCATCCTCTCGTTCTGTTGATCCTCCGGATTTTGGTGTCTTGTGTTCGTCCATTCTGGACTCCACATGTGATGTTCACGAGGATCAAGTTGTCGATGGAGTTGGTGTTGAGCAGCCAACCTGCGCTGTCATTTTTATGAGTATGTGTGGGAATCTAAAGAAGAACCTGCGGTGAAGGATCACCTCCTTCTGTCTGCACCTTGTCCTCTCTGTCCAGAAATCTTCTGTGGTCCTACCATTTCTGATTTGTCTTGTGAAAATTCATTCCCGAAAGTTTGTATTTTTTATCATTCACAGGACGCAGAGGATGTCAGTTCGTCATTTGATTTTGATGAGGAAAAATATTTCTTTCTGAATCCACTCAACATGTCATCTTTCATTTCTAAAAATTCAAAGGGTGAAAATTTTTGTTTCTCACCAACCCCTCTGTATGATTTGTCAGATCATGAGGATACCAATATACATATTGAATTTTCAGATCGTGGTTGTCTTGATATTTTCACTCCTTCATTTGATCACGGTGTTGATTCACTTATTGTTGATCTTTCCAAGCCACAATCCTTTGATGCTCTACCTGCTAACAAAGTGGAAAACCCTCAAGCTATCAAGGCACTTCATCCTGACCTGATGGTTATGTTAGGTTCTCGTTATCTTGAGGTCAGTTCCACTCCTAATCAGAAATCTATTGAAATACCCCAGGATCCTCATCACTCTCCCGTCTGCATTGAAAACCAATCTGATCCACATATTTCACTTCCTCCACCAGAATCACGCGATCATATCTCTCATGCATTGGAGGAGTCATATGTAGCAAGTCATGTTGCGAAGCAAAATTTTTCTTCTTTCTGCATATTCGCTCATTTGCAAAGATCAAAAGAGTGTGCATGTTCATCATCTACACACAGAGTGATGCTTCGCAATGGTACGTCCACAAAGTGTTTGTCTTGCGCTTTTACTTTTTTCTTTTCTATGGACGCATTCAAACTTCGAGCGCATTGGTTTTCATTGTTTTATCTTTCTTACATGTTGATTTGTTTAAATATCCTTCTTGACGACCATGCCTTCACCAACATGGGCCAACCAATGCGCCAGTGGCTGCATTAGAAATATCACTTCCCATGAGTAGGCCCATGCACTATTTAGCTTAGGAGTAGGATTATTTTTTGCTTTCTTGTTTGCTTTGCTTTCATGTTTCCTTTTCTTACTTATTTTCCTTTTTTTTTGCTTATGTCCTTTGCTTTCTTGTTTGTTTGTTTGTTTTTCACCCGTAGGTTTAACTTCCCATTAAACTGTGTTTGGATCTTAAGACAAGCGGGGTGAAGTACAAGAGGACTTGTACAACTATCAACATTTGGTTATCTTTTATCCCCTCTCTTTATGAAGATCTTGCATTCTTCAGTCGATGATACCCTAATAGAAAATACCTTATGTTCAGAGTGAGTCTTAGTGAAAACACAACACTTGCACCTTTAACTAGTATCGCCTACTCTCAGTTGGTTTTTCTATATTCAGTTAACCCTTGTCAACTCAGCCAAGTAGAGTAAGGTGAGGGGAAAACCTTAACAAGTATGTCAAAGGTATATGTAACATACTTCTATGAAGGGAAAACCTCTTATGCTCTCAATAAGTCGGGATACCTCTTACGCCTCATGAAATAAATAAGTGCATATGCACAGTTCTATGAAAAATGAAAAATGAAAAAAATAATAAATGAAGGCGAAATAAGAGAAATGATTCCTGCACAGAGAGGTGAAGAAAGTAACTCCGACAGGGTACTATCCAGGCTCGCTGGCAGCACAGTGATGTTTGTGTTCCTGAATTGACTCTGCTGGGGTACTGTCCAGGCCTTATGGCAGTAGAGCAATACCAGAGATGAAACTTAAATTCTGACGAAAAAATGCACAATATACCCCTCATCCCCAATTGAAAAAATGCAGTTGACTTCGCTTGGTATGTGTGTTGACTTATCAATAGAATGGCAGGGACTATATCTTTAACTCAACCTGGTGAGGAAGCCATGACAATCAAAGAATTGAACAATACTTTAGGAGGAGTTAGACTCGCTTTACATGAGACAAGGTCCATATAGAGAGCTGATGTTCTACTAGTGTGTCGCCAACGTTGTAGTGTCTACAACCACCCTCCAAAATTTTTCCTTCGCTTCGTTTTGGAGCCTCCCTCCCTAAATCTCAGCAACTTGTCTTTCACTGCTCAGGTGCTTATGCTTTCATTTGAATTTATATTTCGCTTTATAGCTTGTGTCGCTTACTTTATTTGCTCTCCAACCACAAGCTAACCCTCGTGACTTGGTTGGATCCAATTCTTGCACTGCCTTGGAAAATTGTGCAGTCCTAGAGGGCAGCCAAGCTTGCTCTCAGGAATTGCATAGAGCAACCCAGCAGTGAGCCTTGCTCTTAAGAATTGTGTAGATCAGCCCAATAGTGAGCTTTATCTCCAAAACGTTTCATACCCAACTGGTAGATTCTCTTCTGGTCAAAAACTATGTAGAGCATGAGAGGCATCCAAAGCCACTCAACCCAGGAATTGAGCAGAAGCATTCCCTCAGCTATTGCCTGATGCATGTGCCGGCAGGTTGCCCGGTTCCCTCCAGAATTGCAATTTCTCCATGCATCCATGGAAGCCTTTCCCAAAAAAGAAAAAATAAAAAAACAAAAAGCATTCATAAAAAATAGGGATCTATTTTTAGCAGTGGGAGTTACACTTGAGCTAATTTTAGAAAATTGCTGCCACTTGTCACTTTTTCCTAGCTTTTTGATATGCGCGTCATAAACCCTAAATTGATCAAATCTATTTAATGGATACCAGCAGAGCTCATTTTCACATTTGATCTTGCATCTATGGAATTCCCAAAGCATCTAGGAACCTTCGACACGATCAGCACAACTTTTTCGGGTAAGTTTTGTTCTTCAAGTCTTCTACTGCTTTTTCTTTCGCTTTTGTTTTCTTAGCTTGTGTGAGTGTTGTTTTTAATGTTTTATTGAACGACCATTGGTTTTTAGTTTTTTTTAACTTGTATAAGTGTTGTTTCAAGTTTTGCAGTGTATTTCTTGAGCATCGCATTCATAACCACGTTTTTGCACTAACGATCGTTGTTGCAGCGACCCTCCCCACTAGCTTTGTTATTCATCCATTTAAATGGTTTATGCACTTTATTTAATTTCATATATGACCATTCACTCATATCTGCACCATCCTTTTCTCATGCATTCATATCTACTCGTTTTCAAGTTTCCCTTGGGCAGATCTAGGCTTCCTTGACCCAGATCTAGCTCTTCCTAACATGCATTGCACATTTCTGGAACTCAAGGCTCTACCTTGGCTCTAGGAATTGCATATAGGCTTCCAATGACTGGCTCCATATACACTCTGCACATTTCCAAGAGACATTCCCCAGTCTTCCCCATTGGGATTGCGCAATGCACAGTCCGAGCCAACATGAAGCTAGACTAAACTACATATTTTGTAGTTCCAATCCACATCAAGCCATACTGGACTGTGCTCTGCGCAATTCCAGTCATCAGTACCTCTCACTAGCAGTTGGGACTACACAATCCACATATCCATCTGATAGTCTCTCACCTCTAAGAGTCACAACTGCACAATCTTGCCCAACCGTTGCGCAATTTGTTGGATGATCGATCCTTGAAGTGATTTGTGCTTTTAAGTTGACATTTGCTTGTTGTGAGTGTTCGCTCCATCTTTGGGTACATCATTTTTTGAAAATATTCTCAGTAGTACAGGAAGCATGGTTTCCAATAGAGATAGATCAAAGGATACTATAGAGAGAAAGACTGGAGATGTGGTTGAACATGTACCAATGAACTTACCCATCTATGCAGACACGCAACTGTTCATAGAGAAGCACATGAGGATTACATGGCAGGAAATAAAGGACATATTTGCAGGTAGCTTCAAGGAAGATCTAGAATATCGACAAGTCTATGTCAACATCCACAAGTCAGGCTTGTACAGGGTTGCATGCAGGTTCCCCGCCTTCTCGTGCATGGATATCATTCACTAGATTGTCTCACATACTGATCCTGAGACAATGTCACTGAGTAGTACCAGCAGAAGATATCTTGCCACCTTCAGGATGGAAAACTACCATCAGATGTATCACTTGCCGCAGTTGGTGAACTACATGGATGCACTGTTCTACACTACCAACAAGAATGTGAACATTAGAGACATCATGAAGTGTTGGGTAAAAGAGTTATCGAAGTTTAGAGCGACACCCAACTAGGTCTACAAGACAAAGTCACTCAGGAAGTCTTACCAAATCTTGGTCATCTTTTCATGCCGCTTGTATGGCCAAGAGACAACAGAGACCTTGCTGCAGAGTTGGGTGGTTATGTTGGAGAAATTGGAAAATGAAGGAAGGCCATTCAATTGGTCTGACATGTCGGATCTTTAGTTGAAAGTGCATGTGTCTAATGCCCGGAGTCCACCTAAAGATGAGCCGGAAAGATTCCTTATGTCCATGTACCTGCTTGATGCAATTTGTGCCCAACAGTTGTTCCCTGACATGGGTTGGGCATGGACACCATCAGAGGATGTTGTGAACATCTATTACAAGTTTCTCTCTGAGTGTAGCTACCGAGGATTCATGGCAAGGTTGTCTGACCACTTCATCACCCCGTTGTATAGGATGATACTCGAACAGGATCCACCTTGCATGTCCCGAGAAGCAATGCAGACATTTCTTAACATTGCAAATTGGTATGCCTCACTCGGTGGCACCTTCATTAGGATGTTTAGAATGGAAAAGCCTCCGCATGAGCTACCGAGGTTTTCCATGGACAATTTGGTCATGCAAGAGGTTGCATACCACATATCCATAGGGTTATCAGCAAGACTACATAGGAGGAAGAAGGAACCATGGCCTACTCTTCCTTTGTGGATTGGGTTGTGCAAGATCTGTACCTTGAAGGATGTGGATGTTAAGGTCGGGGACATGAAGAAGTTTGGGTTTGGCACCAAGAGTTTCAATCTGTATGATCCCCATTGCATATGCAAGAACCACTGTGTGAAGGTGTATTACCCATGGATCCACGGGGAATGTCATTGGCCAGAGGAAGATCCTTGGAGGTATTGCTACAACTCCTCTAGGCTCTATTGTAATGTTATTTTGTTTTGATAAGTTAATATATTAGTCAAAAGATAATTTCAAATGTTAAGTTAGGATATGGATGCAAAAGAAAAGAAAAGTTAAAATGTTAGGCAAATTTAATATTTTATAGGCATCCATATCAATAAAATGATTGGTGTTAGCTTCCATAAACAAAGAAGGCAAAAGAGAAATAAAATGTTAGGGAAGCAAAAAGAAAAGAATGGCTTCATTTCATATTTCTATAAATGCATAGGCTGCTAGTCTAAATGTGCCACAAGTCAAATATCAAATGTTATCTTCATGTGCAAAAGCAAAAAGGCGAAGGAGTAAAGGTTTTGCTCTAAGGTTTTATATATCAATTAATTTTGGTATTAACCCTCTATTCCTATGTCTTAAAAACCCCCAAATCATCCCTCCTCTCATATTACCCTTCACCCACTTATCCCTAAGTTTTAACACCCCTCTCATACATTGCAAATATCCCTCTATGTATTAAATAATTCCCGTTGGCCCCACCGAGCGTCCCGTCACATCGCGATAACTTTCCACCACCTCTCACTCCATCTCCTTCCATCTCCCAAGATCTGATGGCCCACACGACATTTCATCCTCCCCTCACCATCCAAAATTTACTATCAAGGGGGGCGGGGGGGTCCGAAATGGGTAGTATATGAAACCGTGCCCACCCCTACTTGTCAACTCCACGACATTTCGAACCCCCCTTGGGTGAAACCGCTAATCGCCCCCCCCCCCCCTCTCTGAAATGTTGTTTTCCTCACTCTCGATACTGCTCTCCTACTCATTGTGCTCCTTCCACTCACCTTCCACCATGTCATTTGTCCGTGAAATCCACCAATCACCTTCTCTTCTTCCAAAATTAAGTCATTAAGAAATCAATTGGTTTAGTTATTAATCCAATGGACTCGTGCCACCTTCAACGGAAAAACCAGATTGATTATATAAACCTCCCTTTCACTTGTTAACAGGTTACTAAATTCATGCACTATCAGTGTTATTACTTTGTTGCAGGTTTGTTGGACTAAAATTTGACATTTTCACCTGCCAACAACACTATCTGCTAATTTTTTTTAGCCTACTACCTATGTTCTTACCCCCAAAGCTTGACTTTTCTCTGTGTATTGAAAATTCCAATCCAATTTCTACTAGTGTCCTTAGCCTTATCCAAAATTCCTCCAAAGGACAAGGGACTAGAAGAACTTGTCAATCCCCTGATCTATCCTCCCATAGATTTTCACAACATCCCTTTAGCTGACAGAGACCATAAAATTCATGAAACTCTCTACAAATTTGACCTCTTTGAAAGGTATTGCTAGCTTGAGGACAAATACATTGACAAATCCGATGACATCCATCTATGGGAATCCAATCTACCCCATTACATCTTTCCTCATACCCATAACACCCCAGATTTTGTTAAGAAGTATCATGCATCGTATTTTCCAAGCCAAAGGGCCATCATTACCCCCACTGGAGAAATTTTGTTTAATATTACTCCTCAAGCCATAGACTAGATGATGCAAGCCCCCACAGTAGAGAACGGTACCCCATTTTCCTATGAAGCATTGGTTGAACTATACCAGAAATTAGACTTTGATAAAAGGGCCAAAACCTTGGAACTTTTCTTGATAGAAGATGCCTCATTTCCAAAGAAAAATCCTCCCTATCCCTCCTCCATTTTCCCTAAAAGAGCCAAGAATATTATCACAGTTGTCTCATACCTCCTTCACTACTACTCAAATCAGTGGGTAGATGAGACCATCATAGGATTTATGTCCATTTTCTCTGTTGATTCTAAGCAATCCATTGTGTTTAACATCAACCCATTTATTGTAGAATAAATTCATCAAAAACTTATCAAATTCCCAACTGAAGAGAATTTCAATTATGCCTCTATGTTAGTTTATATGTTCTTATACTTTCAGGGAGACAACATCAACCTTGATTTGCAAAAGCTAGATGCAGAAGGGAACCAGCAGTCAGTCATCTTTTGGACTACTTTGGTGATGAAGGAGCAGAAGGAATTTACATATAAACAATTTACAGAAATGTCTGTTCATCCAGAAATCAATCTCCTAAGCAGCAGGATAGAATTGAGGATCAATGAGGAAATTAGAAAGGTGTTGCAGCTATCAGACCAAGTTCAAACAAGAGATTGGTATCTCTACCAAAACTATACAGAACTAAGAATATTTAGGCGTGATCTTGCACCTTACAAGCTGCCTAAATTCCTCCCAATGAGGATTTTTTCTCTGGAGTACATAAGAAAGATGCTAAAAATGGATGAGATCCACTTTGTGACTTCCAAGAAGAAGCCCCAATTTAAAATTAAGACACGGATTGGGATTTTAATTTGTAATAGTAGGGCAGCAGGGGAAGAAGAAGATAGGCTATTAAAGGAAATGCAGTTCAGCCTTAACTTTACCTGGTCACATGATCCATTAGGGATCATTTCTAAATTAAGAGTAGAAACCAAATCTACTCCTTATTTTCACATAGCTAGACCATAGATAAATAAATATAAAAACAAGTTGGAATGGGTTGAGAACACCCTATAGGAGGCAAAGGAGCAGGTGGTATCATCTTCTACAGTACATAATCCTACCATACAAGAGAAAATAACTAAGAGAACCAGGGAACAAGAGTCCCCTTCAGGCACTAACATATTCAGTGAAGGATTCAAAATTATGTACAGAAACAATTCCATGCTTAGTTCCAAACTAAGCCTCAAAAGACACTCAGAGAAGGAGAACATTATCACCACTAATGAGCCACTTGTTTCCTCATTAGTGGGTTATCATACCACACTTTCTCCTATTACCCCTATAGCTTCACAAGAAAAACAACAAATAATATAGACCAGCACATCTACTACAGGGGAGATAGAGAAGAGTATAATGGACACTTTCAAGGAGATAAAAGTAAGGAATGAAGCCTTGAAGATTAGCACCTACAATCAGTTATGGAAGCATAATTTCAGTGCTCAAAGCAGGCTTCTTTCAGCCTTTGATTCAGAGAAAGGGAAAATGGAAATGGAATTTCTCCAGGCACAGGTTCCCCAACCCAAGGCTGCATCAGACTACAAGAATATTGGCTTTGAGTTTGATGTAAAAGATGTACATCCCATTGACCAAATGGAGATGCATAAGCAGATCGGAGAAATGATATTTTCCACTATCACCAACACTACTATGAGTTCATCAAAACTACAGGTTACATTAGCAAATGTCCAATCACAACTAAAGAAGGAAAAGGTCTCTACACTTGCCAAAGATACCAGAATTAAAACTTTGGAGGACTTGGTGATCAAAGTGGGTTATGACCCTACCAACATCAATGTTGCAGAAGAGCTTGTGAAGAATAATAATTTAGACATAGAAACATCAAGGAAGCAGTAAAAACTGCCAACTAAAGAACATCCTCTAGCCAAGGATATTGAAGAGACAGAGACACAAAAAGCAGATATGATGAATTTCATCATGGAGCAGAGTGTACAACTGAAGCAAATGGAGACAGGGATGGAAAAATTGATTAAAGAAAAGGAGAAAGTTGCTAAAAAGAATGTTGTTCCTATGGAAGCACTCCCTATCACAGCCATTCCTACAGCCATATCTTCTACAACAAGTACATGCGATGTTGCAGATCAGTTGGCCAATGTAGTACAAAACATGTCTCTCCACACTGAAGAGATCAAAACGTTGCAGGATCAAGTCAAAATTATATAGGATCATCAAACAAAGACTAAAACTTTTCATGTAGCAAAGCTACAAAGAGCTCAAAATAAGATAAAGGCATGGAAGAAGTCAGCAGTTGAGTCTTTGTTATGAAACCAGCTCAAGAAAATATAGAAAAGATAGATCAACGCCTTAGAATTCAGCCTCTTCGAGGGGGCAACCTCCTTTACATTACATAAA
>APFE031016726.1:0-17609 GCA_000404065.3 Pinus taeda | reverse complement strand
CACAATAATAACAATAGTGGGCTTCTATGGGGCACAATAGTAACAATATGGGCACTACATGGGTACATAAATATAATAAGGGGGTTGTAATAATAACATTAATGGGTTACCCTAGTAGTATAGGGGCATAACAGTCTTCTATTGGCTACACACTGGCCCATGTTAAAGAAATCATCTAGAATAATATCATTGAAGAAATAGATGAAATCTGACCATGTATCCAGATTATATTCGAGCAAAAGGAGTTGACAGAGAAATCTAAGTAGACCATTGCTGCTATTAGTGCTCAATTGGGAGAAATGCCTGCTACAGCCAACAATATCATAAAGTTCCTCAATTTCAAAAACAGATATGAGCTGGATGATCTAGGAATAGATGACAGAACAGAAACCATCCTAGAGGTGAATAAATATCTAACAAAGAAGAACTTAGTTTTACAACTGACAGAGAAATGTCACACTCTGGAGGTAGCAGTTAATAGGTTTTTCACTAGGATAGATGCATTGAACAAGAAAGGCCTACCTTCACTATTTGTAATCAATGAAACATTAATGACCGGGGAAGACTACATGAAGAAACTTCAGGACATTGCCAAGTATACAACTAAATATTACAACATCAAAGGTTCCATGACAGGTAGAGTGTTTTACGAAGCTATCAGCAATATAAGTTTTATCCAACATGAGATAAAACACATTTTTGCAGTAAAACCTACTTTTGCTTGGTATATTGAGGTGGATGAGATCTACTGTAATGTAACAAAGATTGCCATTCCAAATGAAGAACGGTGGGATAAGTTATGTGAATTTCAAGATTAAAGACAAGTCAACTTCACCAGCATAGCACCCGAATAGTGGCCACTTAGTGATTTTTCTCCTTCAAAACAAGGTTAGATGTTTAGATTCATTCCTTTTGCTCACATTACTTCATTTCTGTTAGTTGTAAGTTAATAATAGAATGTTGTGTCACTCAAGAATTAATAGTAATATTGTTGTAAATTTTGTTTAAATACTTCATTATGTCAAAGTATTAAGGTTTGAACCCTTGAACTAGTTATCGAGTAGAATTGTACTAAGCTGGAGCATTTTTGAGATAATAAAAGATTCTGGATTTGACTCATATGGTCTGTCTCTCAGTGAGTTGTTTTCATCTTGTTTATTCAATATGTCTTCTTCATATAAATTAATTCTTTTACAGTCATCCGATTTAAAATTTAATTGAATATCATTTTCATTTTGAATCCTCTGTGAAGTGGTAATTTAAATAAGAGATTAATTTGCAGAACTATTTGTTATTGTAAATTCCTCTTTAAACATATATTCCACTACATCTCTGTAATAGTTTAATTATATTATGTTGATCAAGGAAACATTGTTTTCTTGATTTTTTCTTATCAATGGTTGAATACTCAATTTGAATATCAAACCAATTATATTTCTCTATATTCTACTTATCCATCCCACTAAAATCAAAATAACCATGTGCATGTAAAGAACAACCTTTTATTTTATTGAAAAATTGTTTAAGTTTAAAGCACATGTTTATAAATAGTTCATTGGTCATCCAATCATTTAAAGTAACAAAATATTATAGATTCTTTGGCATAACTAATTGACCTTAGGTTATCTCAAAGGACAACAGGCTCAATGCACCGGTCAGCATGGCTCTAGAATGGAAAGTAGCACTGCAAGCAGCATCACCACAAGAAGCAACAACAAGAACAAAAGTGAGCAGTGAACCAACATAAGACAAAGTCAAGAGGAATATTTCTAAGAGCACATAGGTTGAGCAAAGCTACAAGTTTAGAGAAGATACTCTTGTTGATAAAGTAGCTTTGGAGATAGAGGCAAAGGGGCAACATCATGAAAGGAGAGTAGAATGGAGAAAGAGAGTGAAGCAAAGGCTAGAAAATGCAGAGAGGAAGTAGCAGGAAACAGAAAATAAGTTGAAAGTAAAGAAAGAGATGCTCAGGAGAGGAAGGGAAGAAAAGAAGAAACAGGAACAAGAGGAAACGAAAGGAGCACTAATAGATCAAACTGTGCTATACAGGTTGAGACAACAGAGCAACCATCAAATGAAGAAGAGGGTGAGTAGGTGCAGGTTCAGAAATTCCTCAACAGGTTGAGCAGATGGTTGAGGCAATGGACATGGAGACGGATTAGGAGCCACAGGGCTAAGACATTGATCTCATGATGAGAGCATCCGAGGTCGTACCATGGTCTTCGACACCTCCAGAATCATAATTGGTCCCGAGCGAGAAAGTATATGTTGTTCTCCTTGATGATGATCGAGAGATGGATGTGTACAACCTGTCATTTGACAAGTCACAACAGAATATTTTATAGACATGCAGAAAGCAGCTCCCGATGATCACACATCACTTGCACACATATAGGAAAGGGTGACTCTATCAGATGTTAGGAGATATCTAGCTGCCATGGCCAAGGGTTCTTAGGCTTATGAAGAAGACATGAGTTTAACGGTCAATTTCTTGATAGCAGAGAATAATTGGATGACGAAGGACTTGCACAAGGCCAGGTAGAAAACAAAGCAGTCTGTAGGATTTGCTATGGTAGAAATGAATAAAGAAATACTTGCAAAGATATCAACTTTGGAGACCACCATGCAGAAGTTGTATAGAATATTTGTCGTCGTTCACAAAGTGGTTGTCCATCTCTACAGTTTTAAGCAGTAGTGCACAAAGGTAGCCCAAAATCTCAAAGACATCCATGCTTCCATTGCACATGTACAATAATGGACAATGAGGTACAAAGGGGGCATGCTTTACTTGCACAAGATGATGAAGTCATAGGTAGAGCTAGACAAAGCACGGATTCAGATGTTGATTCAGAAGTATGAGCAACTCCCTTCGCTCATCAACAACATTGAGGCTTCCTATGCATGGTTGTATAAGGGTCTAGATGTCATAGTGAGGACACACATGATCCCTTCCATTGAAACCCTCTCTCAAGCCATGAGGAAGAACCAAGTCATGCTGAAGGTCGATGGGTACATAAAGCAGTTGATCCGCAAAGCCACTAATGATGACTTGCAATTGAGCGCAGAGAACATGTAGAAGTACATTGGTGGTCCAACCACACTTAGGAGAGTGTCGTGCATGCTTCAGGATGAGCTTGATAGAAATTTCAGAACAATATACCCAGAATCCATGGAGGCGAGAGTCCGATTTGATAAAGACATCACCAAACAGTAGGAGGACATGATAGCACAGTACCAAGCTTGGTATCAATTCATCAGCAAAGATCACCACGAGGAGGTTACCGAGTTGGTATTTCTCCAAGACCTCGATTGATGTTATTTTTCTTGTTAGGCTAACTCAACCCTATTTTGTCCCACATGGGTATATGTGGAAATTGTATTATTGTAAATATGTTGTAAGTGGGATTCCAAGTGTCACTAGTGGAATGTGAACAGTCACTATGCAATGTGAACAGTCATGAGGGTACTCCAAGAGTCAAAGGGGAATGTCAAGGCTAGTGGAATGTAGTGGCTTTTTGGCAGCTAATTTTTTGGCTAGGCATTTCTTAGAAAAGGCTTGGAGAGTATTGTGACGAGCCTTGGCTTCTCCACAGCGTAGAGTGAGTACATCTCTTTGGAGGAGCAAATGGTGTTGACAGTAATGTTCCACTATTGGGGCTAGTGGTTGTCAATGGTGTATGTATGGATAGAAATTTCAATTTATGTATATATAATTGAGACAACACATTTTCATGCATATGTTGTTATTGTAGTTCGACTATTCTGGTTACTTTAGCAATGTATGTTATTTCACTTACTGATGAGCCTCGGTATTGCAACAAGAATGTTGCGACTCCCAAGGCTACTAACTTTAATTATCAACCCGAGGTTCATACAAAATTAAGAGGTATCAACACTATATGTGTGGCATACAATGTGTCCTTGCTTTGCTGTCATGATGTAATGGAGTGCATGTACTGAAGTCAAATCCTAAAATAATTGCAGAAAATGAAATGTTTGAAATGGAATATTAACCTATTGCAAGAAAGAAAGTACAAGGAAAGAGACTGAAATCAAATGCTAAAACACACCATCTTCTAACTAACTGCTAAGAGGCTTTGCTTCCAAATAATGCTAAGTTAACATGTATGCAATCCTATTGTCCTAAGCATGCAGATTTAAACCATCAAACCTTGTACTGTTGTGCATGAGAATGAATAAAATAAATTTGTTTTTCTTTTTGTCTTTTTTTCATGTGAGAGTGTGAAAGCTAATCTCTTTTGGTGATGTGGCAGATGGCTTGGAGATGATGATGGATGGTTGGAAGGCTTGGGAGACCCTTAGGTGACCTTGTGTGGATTCTTGGAGGTTTTCCCTCAATTCGACCTCAAAACAGGCCACTACAGGAAAACCTACAAGATGTACTAAAAACCTACAGGATCCCTTGAAAGCTTATAGGATATAGCCGAGAGAAAAACTATGGGTGTTGGAGGTGATGGAAGTCTTAGCGAAGGTGGTTGGTGGATGGAATGGAGTGATAAAATTCCTAGTATCACTCAAAACTCAAAACCAAAGTTGGGAGATGGATGGATTTTCTCAAAAATATTGGAGAAATTTCCTTCTGAAATGATGATTGGTGAGGGTTTAATGACTAAGCAAATAAAATCCAAATTGGATGGGACAATTTTTTTTATTAACTATGATGTCTTAAGTCCCTATTACAAGTGGAATCACTCAAAAATGCCTCTGTTAACCCATGCAGGAAAAAAAAAAAAAAAAAAAATTACTAGTAGAAAATCTAGAAATTCAAGAACTAGTGAGCTAGTAAATCTAAAAAGTGCCTAACCAAATCAAGTGCAAATGCAACGGGGCAATTTTTTTATGAACTAGAATGTTTTTTGATCTAATGCAAGTGGAACCAACTCAATTTAAGCTTGTTATCATGCTCTAAAAAATAGCATAAATTTATTGTTCTTGCTAAAAAGGAGGTCCAACAATCTAGATTTGGGAATAAGAAGACTAATCCAAGCAGGTCAATGATTACTATGAACATCCAAAGCTTTTAAAAGGATGAAATAATGCTTTTGATCTTGCAAAATAACTTACATCAACCATTTAATTCAATCCTACAACAAGAAATCATTAATACTAAATGCAGAAATAGAAAGAAATAAAAACTAGAGATGCATGTGAATAAGCAGTGAAAAGAAGGAAAGAAAATGATACAAAAGGGATTTGAGGTTCCTGAGATGGCCAAGCCCAAGGAAACTCGAAGACCTATGGAGGAGAACAATATTTAGAAGCTGAACATGACACCAATCTTCATTATTCCATCAATACAATTACATCCCTGCAAGAAAATACAATGGAGCTGCAAAAATACGAGTTCTCTCCACAAGAACACTAATGAAAATATATTCCTAGAGGAAAATTTGACTTGGTACTTATACAAAATGATTAGGAATGATGAGGAATTTTTCTCCACCAAATTCCCTTGATTAATGGATCTGGTCCCCAATACTAGAAATCTGCATTAAATGGCAGGGAACACATTCCTAGATTTTCTCAATCATTCCCTAGAGGAAAATTCGACTTGGTACTTATACAAAATGATTAGGAATAATTCCCCATGAATGGAAGAATATTTCCCCACCAAAATCCCTTGATTAGTGGATCTAGTCCCTTGATTAGTGGAACACATTCCTAGATTTTCTCAATCATTGGAGTTCCACAGTCTGTGCCATAATTCCATAATATCTTGTTGATTTATTATTTATTATCGATCCTCCTATAGTAGGGAACAAGTCCCTAAATTATCTCCTCCAAATCTTCATAATCTGCCCAATATTCTCATAATATTCCACAAAAATAAATAATATTAGGCACAAATATCCAATTATTCATAAACCTTCATAATGGATATATTAAAGTTAAAAATAAATTATCTAATGCAAGATGAGAGGTTTAATATGTTGAAGGATGGTTAGATGGACCTTAATTTATGTTTAATTTATAGGCATGGGCTTTAATTTATGTCTAATTAAGAGGCCCATCACTTATGCATTTGTGTATAAACTTTTTTGTATACAATTTTATGAATCTTGTTGAAGACGCATTGTTGTATTAACCTGTCACTTTGTATAGTGGACTATTCCACTTCCAGCTTGTGATGTCATTTAGCTCATGTGTTCCTTTTAGGCTGTGTACTATTACATGCTTATAAGGACACACTTCCTTTTCCCATCTGTGTGTTATAACCCCCATGCATCTCACTTGACTCACTACAAGGTCACACACTTGCTTCCGACAAAGTTATCATACTTACCTCTGCGCGCTACCACGATCAAGGCACTATTGTACTACCCACTGCTAGGACTCCTACTCCAAACGTTTTGAGGTCTAGTTGCGACTTATTACCAGGGGGATCCCTTGACATGTTGGCAGGTCAAAAACTGTCAACAGGTAGCAACAAGCCACATCCTGAGGTATATGCCTTGCATAGTCGAGTATGGGTTGAGATATACCCAAGGATATGATGTCAGATTATGTGGATTCACACATGCAGATTGTGCAAGCAGTTCAGCAGACAGGAAAATTACCTATGGGTATTGCTTCAGTGTTGGATCAAGGAAGGTTTCTTAGTGCATCAGGAAGTAGAAGTCAGTAGCACTGAGCTCTACAGAAGAAATATATATGGCAACAAGCACAACTACGTGCGAATCTATATGGATTCAGAAGCTGCTAGTGAGCTTGTTCATACAGAAGATGGAGGCGACAAGTGTCTACTGTGATAATCTGAGTTGCATAAAGCTCTATGAGAATTCAATGTTTCATGATGGGTCGAAACTCACAGATATTCGATGTCATTTCATCAGAAATTGTGTGCAACGTGGAGCAATCCAACTACAGTATGTTCCCACAGAAGTGCAGGTTGCATATATACTCACAAAATCTCTAGGGAGAGATAATTTCATCTATTTTAGAGAAAATATGGGTATGGTGGACAACCCATTTCAGTAGCAGAAGCAACTTATCTTGGATGATTCTCAACTAGAATAGCATCAAATGGGAGGGATTTGCAGTGCATATGAATTGTTGGTAGGAGTATGGAAGTGTCAGCATCAACACTGATGCAACGTATATCATAGTTACGCAGTGTTTGGTGGGTAGTATGGCGAGACATCAGCAACATGACAAGAGATGATGCAGAGACATTATGTTGTGGCAGAGAATGCAACACTACAACATGTTTCTCGCTAAGAGGGAGTGTTAGTTTTTGTAGCTTCAAATGTGTTCTAGCCACAAAATTTGGTGGAGAGGCTAGAATACATGAGATATCCAAAACCTATAAATCATTTGTGGAAATTCCACCTAGAAGTGTCTCAATTAGATCATTAACAATTTTTTAAATATTTCCTAAGTCTAAACTTAGGGAATATGGCTAATTAATCATTATTAATTGAGTTAAGGTGAGAATCGTCTAGAAACTCACACAGATCGATATAGAGATAATCGTAGCCATTGATTACATTTTAATATTGGTCATTGGTATGGTAGGATTGACAATGACTTGCAATAGATGGGATTCGACAAGAGTGAGGCATAACCCAACCTTTACTATTTGATGGTAGAGGGTGAGTCACTCATCCTAGTTTTGTATGTGGATGATCTCTTTTTCACAAGATCATCAAGGCTCATAGAGGGCTACAAGAGGAACCTGGAACCAAAGTTTGACATGAAGGATTTGGAGTTGATACACTATTTCCTAGGATTGGAAGTGTGGAAAAAGGATGGAGATATCTTCCTTGGGCATGGAAGATATGCTACAGATATTCTGAAGAGGTTCTAAATGTAGGATTGCATACCCATGTTTATGCCCATGATCACCAACTGGAAGAAGATAGATGTGTCAGATAACAAGGATGTTGACCCCACCTTGTATAAACAACTTATTGGATCTCTCATGTATCTAATCAATACTAGACCAAATATTTTCTTCGTAGTCAATGCCCTTAGTCAGTTCATAGTCGAGCCAAAGAGGGTACATTGGGTAGTGTTGTAGCAGCTACAACCACCCTCCAAAATTTTGCCTTCGCTTTGTTTTGGAGCCTCCCTACTTAAATCTCAGCAGCTTGTCTTGCACTGCTCAAGTACTTGTGCTTTCATTTGAATTTATATTTCACTTTACAGCTTGTGTCGCTTACATGCTTTAATCTCCAACCACAATCTGACCCCCATGACATGGTTGCATATGGTTCTTACACTGCCTTAGAAAACTACATAGTCCTAAAGGGCATCCAACCTTGCTCTCAGGAATTGCGTGGAGAAGCACAACAATGAGCCTTACTCTCAAGAATTGCGCAGATCATCCCAGCAATTAGCTTCATCTCCAGAACTATGCAGACCCAGTTGGTAGTTTTTCTTCAGCTAGGAAACTATGCAAAGCACGAGAAGTAGCCAGAGTCACTCAACCCAGGAATTGCGCAGAACCATTCCCTCAGTTGTTTCTCGATGCATCTGCTAACAGGTTGCCCGGTTCCTTCCAGATTGCACAATTTCTCCATGCATGCATGATAACCTTTCTTGAAAAATAAAAATAAAAAATAAAAACTAAAAACATTCCTAAAAAATAGGAATCTATTTTTAGCAGTAGGAGTTACACTTGAGCTAATTTCAGAAAACTGCCACCACATGTCACTTTTTCTTAGAATTTTGGCATGTGCATCATAAACCCTAAATCGATAAAATTTATTTAATGGAAACTTCCACAGCTCGGTTTCACATTCAATCTTGGAGCTCTGGCATTCCTGAAGCATCTAGGAACCTTCGGCACAATCGACACAACTTTTTCGGGTAAGTTTTGTTTTTCAAGTCTTTTGATGCTTTTTCTATCGCTTTTGTTTCCTTGGCTTGTGTGAGTGTTGTTTTACATGTTTTATTGGATGACCACTAGCGTTTTATTTATTTTTAACTTATAGAAGTGTTGTTTCGAGTTTTGCAGTGTCTTTCTTGAGTGTCACATACATAACCTTGTTTTTGCACTAATGGTCGTCGTTGCGGCGACTCTCCCCACCAGCTTCGTTGTTCGTCTGTTTGAATGATCTATGCACTTTATTTGATTGCATGCATGACAATTCACTCATACCTACACCATCATTTCCTCATATATTCAAATCTACTCATTTTCAAGTTTCCCTTGGGTAGATCTGGGCTGCCTCGACCCAAATCTAGCTCTTCCCAACATGCACTATGCATTTATGGAACTCAAGGCTCTACCTTGGCTCTAGTAATTGCGCAAAGGAAGCCAATGACTAGCTCCAACTGCACTATGTGTAGTTCCAAGAGATGGTCCCCAATCTTTCCCACTAGGATTGCGTAATGTGCAAACAAGCCATACTAGACTGCGCTCTACACAGTTCCAGTCATTAGTGCCTCTCACTAACAACTAGGACTACACAATACAAAGATCTAGCTAATAGTCTCTCACCTCTGAGAGTCACAACTACGCACTATTTCCCAACAGTTTCCCAGTTTGTTGCATGATTAATCCTTGAAGTGCTTTATGTTTTTAAGCTAACATTTGCTTGTCGTGAGTGTCTGCTCCGTCTCCAGGTACATCCGTTTTTGAGCATCTTCTTAGCAGTAAATGCAACATGGTTTCCAAGAGAGCTGGATCAAAAGATACTATAGAGAGAAACAATGGAGATGTGGTTGAACATGTGCCAATGAACTTTACCATCTATGCAGACATGCAATTTCTCATAGAGAAGGACATGAGGATGACATGGCAGGAAATAAAGGACATATTTTGCAAGTAGCTTCAAGGAAGATCTCGAAGATCGACAAGTCTATGTCAACATCCACAAGTTAGGTTTGTACAGGGTTGCATGCAGGTACCCACCTTCCCATGTGCGGATATCATTCACTAGATTGTCTCACATACCAATCCCAAGACGATGGCACTGAGAGGTACCAGTGGAACACATTTGGCCACCTTCAGGATGAAAAACTACCATCAGATGTATCACTTGTCGTAGTTGGTGAACTACATGGATGCATTGTTCTAGATTCCCAACAATAATGTGAACACTAGATACATCATGAAGAGTTGGGTAAAAGAGTCATCGAAGTTCAGAGCGACACCCAACCAGGTCTATAAGACGATGTCACTTAGGAATTCTTACCAAATCTAGGTCATCTTTGCATGCCACTTGTATGGCCAAGAGAGCACGGAGACCTTCCCGCAGAGTTGGGTGGTTATGTTGGAGCAATTGGAAAATGAAGGAAGGCCATTCAACTGGTCTAACATGTTGGCTCTTCAGTTGAAATTGCATTTGTCTAATGCTCGGAGTTCGCCTAAGGGTGAGCAAGCAAGATTCCTTATGTTCGCGTACCTGCTTGATGCAATTTGTTCCCAACAGCAATTCCCTAGCATGGGTTGGAAATGGACACCATCAGAGGATGCTGTGAACATCTATTACAAGTTTCTATCTGAGTGCAACTACCAAGGAGTCATGGCAAGGTTGTTTGACCACTTCATCACCTCGATGTATAGGATGATATTTGAACAGGATAAACCTTGCATGTCCTGAGAAGCGATGCAGGCATTGCTTAACATTGCAGACTAGTATGCCTCACACGGTTGCACCTTCATCGAGATATGTGAAAAAGCCTCTGCATGAACTACCGAGGTTTTACACGGACAAGTTGGTCATGCAAGAGGTTTCATACCACATCTCCATAGGGGTATCAACAGGACTGCATATGAGGAAAAAGGCACCATGGCCTACTCTTCCTTTATGGATTAGGTTTACGAGGTCCATACCTTGAAGGATGCAGATGTCGAGGCCAAGGACTTGAATAATTTTGGGTTCGGTACCAAGATTTTCAATCTACTACATATGAAAGAACCATTTTTCGAAGGTGTATTACCCATGGATCCACGAGGCATGTCATTGGCTAGAGGAAGATCCTTGGAGGTATGCTACAACTCCTTTATGCTCAATGAACCGGTCAGCATGACTCTAGAATGGAACGAAACACTGCAGACAGCATCACCACAAGAAGAAACAACAACAACATAAGTGAGCAACAAACCAGCACAAGACAAAGGCAAGCGGAAGATTTCTAAGAGCACAGAGTTTGAGTAAAGCTACAAGTTCAAAGAAGATATTCTTGTTGAGAAATTAGCTTTGGAGATAGAGGAAAATGGGTGACATCGTGAAAGGAGAGTAGAATGGAGCAACAGAGAGAAGCAAATTTTGGAAGATGCAGAGAGGAAGTTGTAGGAAACAAAAAATAAGCTGAAAGTAAAGCAAGAGCTCCGGAGGAGAGAAAGGGAAGAAAAGAAGAAACAAGAACAGGAGGAAAGGAGAGGTGCACCAGCAAAGAAAATTGCGCCTATACAGGTTGAGACACCAGAGCAGCCATCAAATGAAGAAGAGGGTGAATAGGTGCAGGTTTGGGAATTTTCTCAACAGTTTGAGCAGATGGTTGAGGCAATGGACATGGAGATGGAATAGGAGCCACATGACCAAGACACCAATCTCACGTCGAGAGCATCCAAGGTCGCACCAGAGTCTCTGCTACCTCCAGAATCACAACTGATCCAGAGCGAAAAAAGGAGAGGTTTTTCACCTTGATGATGATCCATATATGGATGTGTACAACCTATCATTCGACAAGTCACAACATAGCATTGTATAGGCATGAAGAAATCAACTCATGGATAATCACACATCACCTGCGTACATAGAGGAAATGGTGATTACATTAGATGTTAGAAGACATCCAGCTACCATGGACAAGGCTTGTCGGGCTTATGCAAAAGCCACGAGTTCAATGGTAAAGTTCTTGATAGTAGAGAATGATTGGATGTCTAAGGACTTGCAAGAGGCTAGGTATAGAATAGAGCAGTCCGCAGGATCCACTATGGAAAAAATCAAGAAATTTATACTTGCATAGATATCAACTTTGCAGACCACCATGCAGATGCTATATAGAAGATTTGTCACTATGCACAAAGCGGTTGTCCATCTATATGGTTTTAAGAAGTAGTGAACAAAGACAACCCAAACTCTCAAAGACATCCGAGCTGCCATTGCGCATGTATAGGAATGGACAATGAGGTACAAAGGGGCCCCGATTTCCTTGCACAAGATGATGAAGCCGCATGCAAAGCTAGACAAAGCACATATTTAAATGTTGATCCAAAACTATGAGCATCTCCCTCTGATCATCACCAACATTGACGCTTCCTATTCATGGTTGTACAAGAGTCTGGATGTCATAGTGAGGACACACAGGATCCCTTCCATCAGAATTCTCACTCAAGACATGAGGAAGAACCAAGTCATGTTGGAGGTCGACAATTACATAGAGAAGTCGATGCACGAAGCCACCAATGATGAATTGTAGTTGAGCATAAAGAACATGCAAAAGTACATTGGTGGTCCATCCACACTCAGGACAGTGCTGCGCATGATTCAGGATGAGATAGACAGAGGTTTTTGAACCATATACCTTGAAGCCATGGAGGCGAGATTCCACTTCGATAAAGACAACACCAAATAATACGAGGACATGATAGCGTAGTACCAAGCTTGGTATCAGTTTGTCACCAAATATCTTCACGAGGAGGTTACCAGTTGGTCTTTCTCCAAGACCTTAAGTAATGTTGTTTGTCTTGTTAGGTTGACTCAAGCCTATTTTGTCCCACATGGGTATATGTGGAAATTGTATTCTTGTAAATATGTTGTAAGTGGAATTCCAAGTGTCACTAATGGAATGTGAACAGTCACTATGTAATGTAAATATTCATGAGGGTAGTCCAAGAGTCAAAGGGGAATGTCAAGGGTCACCCCACCCTTTGGTATATATAGAACCTCATAACTCATAGTAGTGGCTTTTTGGGAGCCAAGATTTTGGCTAGGAATTGCTTAGAAAAGGCTTGGAGAGTATTGTGACAAGCCTTGGCTTCTCCACAATGTAGAGCGAGTACATCTCTTTGGAGGAGTAGGCGGTGTTGACTATAATGTTCCACTATTGGGGCTAGTGGTTGTCAATGGTGTATGTATGGATTTTAACTTTATATATAACTGAGCCAACACATTTTCATGCATATGTTGTTATTGTAGTTCGACTATTATGATTACCTTAACAATGTATGTTATTTCACTTACACATTTGTGTATGAACTATTTTGTATATGATTGTACGAATCTTGTTGAAGAAGTGTTGTTGTATTAACCTGTCACTTTGGATTGTGGACTATTCCGCTTCCAGCCTATGATGTCATTCAGATCGCGTGTTCCTTTCAGGCTGCATACTATTACAGGCTTCTAAGGGAACACTTTCGTTTCCCCTCTATATGTTAGAACCCCCATGCATCTCAGTTGACTCACTACAAGGTCACACACTTTCTTCCGAAAAATTTATCATAATTACCTCTACGTGCTACTCCAAATGGTCTGAGGTCTAGTTTGGACTTCTTACAGGGTGATCCCCTGCCATGTTGGCGGGTCCAGCACCGTCAACATTTCTGGCGCTAGAAGGAGGGCTAGATGACAAGTTGAGTCCTTAAAGTCTATTTTGAATATTTGCACATCATTCATAACTTACATTACAATCTCAACTCGTACATGTTTTTCTCATGAACATGATTTCGAAGTGTCAAATGACGTCATTAATGACTTGTCATGAATTAAGTATGATGATGAAGGAAAAGCAGTCCTACTAAGCGATAGAGTTTTCTTTGCAGGCTTCTGTCATAGGAATGAAGTCCCCTCGGATGATATTGCCTGTGGGTTGTTCACTTACACGTTCAATGGGCATGTTGACCAGTGGTGTCACACATTGCCCGCAACATTCATTCACCCTTATGATCACATGCTTGATGAGTTATTTCGTGATTGCTATCAGTATGAACGTACAACACTCAACAAAAAAAATCGGAATTACGGAAAGTACCTGATGTCTTGCACAATTTTGGGTGCGCTTCTTGAATCTTGCTTTTAGAATCCTTGAATATGAAATTGATTGGAAACTTCTCAAGGAACAGTTTTAGTATCTTCTTCACATATCTGAAATACCTCACATGTTAGAATCATTTGAACCCATCCCATCATACCTTAGTGTTAGAGTTGCCAAATCTAAGACGGAAAAGGTTGTTGTCATAGGTGACCCGATGTCCGCTCCTCATCAAACAACTCTGACTCCGCAGGATGAGGTGGGATAAGTTGCAGCCCATTTGTTGAACCGTCACCTCCTCCCACCCCACCTTCTCTATATTTTTGCGCAGATGTGAACTGTAATCCTGTTGGTTGTCACGTGAACTTTTTTTCTCAAAATATGTTCTCTCGTTCTATTGATCCTCCGGATTTTGGTGTCTTGTGTTCATCCATTCTGGACTCCACGTGTGATGTTCATGAGGGTCAAGTTGTTGATGGAGTATGTGTGGGAATCTGAAGAAGAACCTGAGGTGAAGGATCACCTTCTTTTGCCTGCACCTCCTCCACTCTATCCTGATATCTTTTGTGAACGTGCCATTTCTGATTTTCCTTGTAAAATTCATTCCTGAATGTTTCTATTTCTGATCATTCACATGACGCACATGATGTCAATCTGTCATTTGATTGCAATGACAACAAATATTTCTTTCTAAATCCACTCAATCTGTCATCTTTCATTTTTGAAAATTTAGAGGGTGGAAATTTATGTTTCTCATCAACCCCTCTGTATGATTCATCAAATCAAGAGGATATCGATGTACATCTTGAATTTTCATATCGTGATTGTCTTGATCTCTTCACTCCTTCATTTCATACTGTTGATCTTTCCAAGCCACTAGTCTTCAATGATCTACCCACTGACGAAGTGGAATCACCTCAAGTTGTCAAGGAACTTCATCTCGAGATGATGGTTATGTTGGGTTCTCGCTATCTTGAGGTCAGTTCCACTCGTAATCAAAAATCTGTTGAAATACCCCAAGCTCCTCATCACTCTCCCATCTGCATTGAAAATCAATCTAATCCATAGATTTCACCTCCTCCACCAAAATCACATGATGCTATTGCTCATGCAATGGAGGAGTCATATGTAGCAAGTCATGCTGCGAAGCGAAATTTTTCTTTCTCTTTCATGTTTGCTGGTTTGCAAATATCAAAAGAGTGTGCATGTTCGTCATCTACACACAGTGTGACGCTTCGCCATGGTATGTATGCAAAGTGTTTGTCTTTCCCTTTTACTGTGTTCTTTTCCATGGACACATTCAAACTTCAAGCATGTTGGTTTTCATTGTTTTATCTTTCTTGCATGTTGGTTTGTTTAAATATCTTTCTGGACGACCGTGCCTTCAACAACATAGGCCAACCAATGCGCCAGTTGCCGCATTGAAAATACCACTTCCCATTAGTAGGCCCATGCACTATTTAGCTTAGAAGGAGGAGTATTTTTTGTTTTCTTGTTTGCTTTTCTTTCATGTTTTCTTTTCTTACTTGTTTTTCTTTCATTTTTCTCCTGTCCTTTGTTTACTTGTTTGTTTGTTTGTTTTTCACCTGTAGGTTTAACTTCCCATGAAACTATGTTCGGCTCGTAAGATAAGAGGGGTGGAGTATAAGAGGACTTGTACAACCATCAACATTTGGTTATATTTTATCCCCTCTCTTTATGAAGAGATTTCATTCTTCAGTCGATGATACCATGATGGAAAATACGTTCTGTTTAAAGTGATTCTTGGTGAAAACACAATGCTTGCACTTTTAACTAGTACCACTTACTCTCAGTCGGTTTTTCTATATTCAGTTAACCCTTTTCAACTCAGCTAAGTAGAGTAAGGTGAGGGGAAAAACCTTAAAAAGTATGTCATATTTATATATAACATATTTCTATGAAAGGACAACCTCTTCTGCTCTCAATAAGTTGGGATCCCTCTTATGCCTCATGAAATAAATAAGTGCCTATATACAGTTCTTTGAAAAATGAAAAATTAAAATTGAAAAAATAATAAATAAATAAGAAAGAAGAGAAAGGCTTCCTACGCAGAGAGGTGAAGCAAGTAACTCCATTAGGGTACTATCCAAGCTCGTTGATAACGGAGTGATGTTTGTGTTCCTGAATTGACTCTACTGGGGTACTTTCTAGGCCTGCTGGCAGTGGAGCAACACCAGAGATGAAACTTAAACTCTGACAGACTACATTACTTGTGCATCAATACACCACTCGTCCCCAATCGAAACAACTTAGTTGACTTCACTTGCTATGTGTGATGACCAATCAATAGAACGGCAGGGATTGTATCTTTAACTCAAGCTAGTGAGTAAGCCATGATGATCAAAGAATCGAACAATACTTCTAAAGGAGTTAGACTCGCTTTACACGAGACAAGGTCCATACAAAGAGCCGATGTTCTACTAGTGTGTCGCCAATGTTGTAGCGGCTACAACCACCCTCCAAAATTTTCCTTCACATCGTTTTGGGGCCTCTTTCCTTAAATCTCAACAGCTTATATTGTACTGCTCAAGTACTTGTGCTTTCATTTGAATTTACCTTTCACTTTACAACTTGTGTCGCTTACTTTCTTTGCTATCCAACCACAAGTTGACCCCCATGACTTGGTTGCATCCAGTTCTTGCACCGCCTTGGCAAACTGCGCAGTCTTAGAGGGCAGCCAAACTTGCTCCCAGGAATTGCGCAGAGCAACCCAGCAGTGAGCCTTACTCTCAAGAATTGTGTAGATCAGCCCAGCAGTGAGTTTCAGCTCTAGAACTACACAGACCAAACTGGAAACTTGTCTTCAACTGGGAAATTACGAAGAGCAAGAGAGGAAGTCATAGCCACTCAACCCAGGAATTGTGCAGAAGCATTCCCTCAGTTGTTTCCCCATGCATTTGCCGACAGGTTGCCCGGTTCCCTCCAGAATTGTGCAATTTATCCATGCATCCATGGAAACCTTTCCCTGAAAAAAGAAAAAAGAAAAAAAACAAAAAGCATTCATAAAAAATAGGGATCTATTTTAGCAGTGGGAGTTACACTTGAGCTAATTTTAGAAAATTGTCGCCACTTGTCACTTTTTCCTAGATTTTTGGCATGTGCATAATAAACCCTAAATCGATCAAATCTATTTAATGGATGCCACCAGAGCTCATTTTCACATTCAATATTGGAGCTATCGAATTCTTGAAACATCTAGGAACCTTCGGCACAATCAACACAACTTTTCTAGGTAAGTTTTGCTTTTCAAGTCTTTCGCTACTTTTTCTGTATTTTTTCTTTCCTTTGCTTGTGTGAGTATTGTTTTGAATGCTTTATTGGACGACCACTAGTGTTTTAGTTTGTTTTAACTTGTAGAAGTGTTGTTTCAAGTTTTCAGTGTATTTCTTGAGCGTCACATTCATAACCTTGTTTTTGCACTAACGCTCGTCGTTGCGACAACCCTCCCCACCAGCTTCGTTGTTCATCCATTTGAATGATTTCTTCACTTGATTTGATTGCATGCATGACCATTCACTCAGATCTGCACGATCCTTTTCTCGTGCATTCAGATCTACTCGTTTTCAAGTTTCCCTTGGGCAGATCTAGGCTACCTCTACCCATATCTAGCTCTTCCCGGCATGCACTGCACATTTTTGGAA